>PVIW01009220.1:0-53697 GCA_004026585.1 Noctilio leporinus
TTGAGCATTCTTTCATATACCTCTGGGCCCTTTGTATATCTTCCTCAGTGAGTTGTCTGTTCAGGTCCTTTGCCCATTTTTTAATTGGGCTGTCTGTCTCCCTGGTGTTGAGTCACATTAGTTCTTTATATATTTTGGAGATCAGACCCTTGTCTGAGGTATCATTGGCAATTATGTTTTCCCATACAGTTGGTTCCCTAGTCTGACTTTCTTAAGTTTGAGCCCTTAAGTATTATACACCTCAAGAAGAACCTAGAAACATACATGGAAAAAAACCTTTCTCATTTTCCTTTTTGTTGTGGTTCCAGAGTAGACTATGGAGGATCATATTGTGTTAGAGAATTAATGTACTAATCCTGATTTAGTTTGTGAATGCAACCTTAACTTAAACAGATGTTTTGTCCATTTTTGTGGGCCCATTCTATTCAGTATTTACCCTCTCGTTCTGATCTATTTTAGGCTTTATGGGTTTTTGGGGGGTGTTTTTCCTTCATAGGTTTCAAAATTGACAAGTGAGCAAAATAAGTGCTATTAAGAGAAATGTTTCAGTTCTGTTTTGGATCAAAGGCCCAGATTCCCATCTGACACAGAAAGTTTCACCAGTGATCTAACATTTCAGCATGACAGGAGAGGAAGTGGATGTTAGAAATGGAATACAGTTGCTTTTAGATTTTCATACTTTCTTATATTGCTTCTAATTTACTAAATAATAAGAGTTTAAGTTGGTTATGGTGTAAAATTATCTGGGTGGCTATTAAAAAAAATATATGCTATTGGGGCCTACATCTTGACGTTGGGGTTTATTGGTAGGAAGTGGGCCCAGGAATTAATTAGCATTTTGACAGGCACTTCCAGTTTTTTTCAATGCAGGTCCTCTTTGGATAGCTCCCTGAGAAAAACTGCCTAGGGAAATTTACAGCTAAAAATTATGTAAATAAATGAATTCATTATATCTTGTTGGGGAAAAAGTTCATGTATGCAAGTGTTCTGCATTAAAACTAGTTTTATGTAATATCTTGATTGTATACATGAGGAACTAAATTTTCCCTTCAAATATTTACCATTTTAGATATTAAGATATAACTTGAGGTTTTCAAGATGTATTGATGTTTCACTTCTTTTTTTCTCATACCTTTTATAGCAACTTGAATTTGGGGAATAGCAGGTTAGCTGTGATTAATGTCTAGTTCCAACCAGAATTATAAAATTTACCGTGTTATTTGATAAATAACATAGTGCATGAAATTACATTTCCTTTCTGTATTTTAATGTGGATATGACGTGAATGATCTTTAGTTTAGGATAGTTAATTTAAGTATTTAAATTATTATTATATACATCTGAAAAGGTAAATTGCAAGAAAAAAAACTTTCAGATCAATAGCCAAGTTCTGATTTTAAGGTTTTTCCTTTTCCTTTTTTTTTTTTTTTTTAAGATAATAGATATTTACTGTTTGAGTTTTTAGACTACGTATATATGAACCACAGACTTTTGGTGAATATTTTTCCAAATATATTACCAAGCATAGTTTTACATGGTCTGGCCTGTGTGTGAGATGTAAACAATCTTTTTTTTTTTAATATAATTTTTATTTTTTTTTTAAATGCTATTTATTTAGAGTGGGAGGGAAGGAGAAAGAGAGGGAGAGAAGCATGGTTGCCTCTCACATGCCCCCAAGTGAGGACCTGGCACACAGCCCAGGCATGTGCCCTGACTGGGAATTGAACCAGTGACCTTTTTGGGTTCATTGGCCAGCACTCAGTCCACTAAGCTACACCAGCCAGGGCAGTATCTGTTTTTTAAAGGATAAATAAGGCTTCTATTTTTTCTCTTTCAGTACTGTTGTCCAGACATGATAAATAATCTTTTGGGACTGGATAAAACAGAATTTTCAAGTACAGCCAATAAAAATAAGACTATTGATTCAGAGAAAGGAAAATTGATCATGTTAGTTAATGACTTTTATTATGGAAAACACGAAGGGGATACCCAGGAAGAACAGAAGACTCACACAACTTTTAAATGCTTCAGTTGCTTGAAAATTCTTAAAAATAATATTAGGTATGTAAATACTTATTTTTATTTCTGTTTGAAAGTTAAAATGCTGCAGATATAAATGTTGTATCTTTGTCTGCATTTTTCTGTGCCATTCTAGATTTTAACACTTTCTACAAAGAATAACAACATGTTGTTGAAAAGTTTCTGTCCTTTCTTGTATTTTAGAGTTGACTTCTGGATCTAAGTACATTTCTTTACAATAATGTAAGAAAATATCAACATTATTTCAAAGCAAAATTAACCTCTTTTCCCTACGTTATCTGTGATCTAGGAATTTTTATGAGATAATTTTAATTTTTAGATGCTTTTGAATTTTATTTACTTATTTTAATAAGAAACACTTTATGTTTTGTTCAGTTTGACCACCTCCATACTAATCTTATTTAATGCTCAAATTTTTAATTGACATTTATAATGTTTAGAATATATACTTGATGGAAAAATGATCTTCTATAAAGAAGTACCAGTTCTAAGAGGAATGTCTGATTTATTTTAACATTTAACCATTTTAGAAATTAGATTTAACTTCCAATGGAATTTTGAAGATTGTATACCTATATGGTTTAAATTTGAGAAACTGTAATCTTTGACTATATGGCAAACTACAGTAGTAGCTATTACCTTATAAATGAGTTGGTAACAAGAACAGAATAACAAAACATATTGATTGATATTTTTCATTGGTTACATAGCTTTACATGTATGTTAGGTAAGGTGTTTCCCACAATTTTATTACAAAATACCTTTATACATTCAACAATGTTTTTAAAAAAATGTACATTGGCCACCTGTATAATTATCACCTTAATTCTACCATTAACATCTTACTATATTTCTCTTCATCATTCCTTCAAACAATTTTTTTGTGTGTGCATTCCAAAGAAGTTGTAAGCATTAGTGTACTTCGTTAGGGGATGTGTGTGTGTGCGTGCATGTGTATGTATGTACACAAATATGTACATGTATGTCTTTATCTATTTACCCTTGATAACTACTATTTGCAGTCTTAAGTATCCATAGATTACTTCTGGACCCCCAGTATTTATTTTATCTTTCTGTAAGAAAATAAAATAGAAGTTTACTCGGGTTGTAAAAGAAACAGAAAAACCTGAAATACACTGCACTATATTGTGGTAGTGTTTTAGTTTTCAAAATTCTTCCATGAGTTCTCACATTTATCTCTTTTTATCAAACTTCAGCAGCCATCTATAGATAATGGTCCTAGTTTAACAGAAGAGATACTGTACTTTGTGATACAACATTGACTTAATAGAACTCCATCATATATGTTCATATTCTTATCATTTTAATAGTAAAATACACCAGAAAAAATATGTTAATAAATATAGTAATTGCATAGAAATATGGTTCACTGACTTAGTTCCTTATCGTAACTAAATATTACATATATCATTTTAGAAGTTATTTCGGCAACAGTTTTTTTTCCTTGAAGATTAGCCCATATAGTGTTAAATATATGAAAATTTCCTTTTTTTGTTTGTTTGAGAAGACTAGTTACATATTTTTAGAATATCCAAATATATAGATATTTTAAACAGTGAAATTTGACAACATCCAGGAATTGAGTATTTTTTGAAGTACCAATTATTTAGTAAATGTAAGCTAAAGAAATACTTCATAATCACAAGTTTATATGTTAAATAGTATTTTTCCTTAATAGTGAAAAGTGGAAAGGTAAACTGGTGTTTGTAGAGCTGATGGGTCTAGATTTCTATTCTCTACTGAAAAACATATTGTGGTATGGTACTTTTTTTCTTAAATCGAGTATTACCAAAAGCACTTAAATTGATTTTATTCTGTGAACATCTTTGCAAGAAGTTTGTCCTTTTTTATTCCCCTTGTTTCTGTTTTAAATAGTTTGAGCACCTGATGGGGAGCTCATATCATAATTGAGAGAAAGCCTGCTAGTTGAGATTATTTTATACAAACAATACTTTAATTGCATAAAGTTGTTAGTTGAAATTTTAAGGGTTATTGACCTTTTCTTTATATGTAAATAGTCAAGACTAGGATTTTCTCTCTCTTTTTTTTTTTTTTTTTTTAAAGAGTTGTTATTAAAACCAAAGAAAGACAAAAAGGTATTTTAAGGTGTGTCATAGCCTTAAAATACTGAAAATACATATTTCTAAAAGAAGTAGTGTTATGGAGGCAGGAAAAAAGGGTAATTGTTATGACTTTCATGAAGATTGCTATCAAGATTGATGACATTATCACTTTGTTTTAGATTATTTCCCTTAGGTGTTTCACATTACTTCCTTTAGGGACTTAAAGTAAATAATTGTTAATGGTTGCCCCAGTCTGAAAACTTACTTTGTTTGAATACTTTCGAATGCAACAAAAAAGCTTCAGCAAGCTTTTTTAAATAGGTATTCCCACTTATGTTACACTCTTTGCTGTTGAAGGTCAGAGTTCCTACTCACTCATGAGAAGCCTTTTAGGGAAGCTGAAATAGCGGAATGTAAAACTGAGAAATGGACATTGCCTGCAAAGGGCACAGTCTGCAAGTTAAAATGAACAGTCTATATTAACAGTAAACTAGTATTATAAAACAAGAAGTTTTTGTAATTGTAGGCATTAAAATTGCCATTACATGTATTTAGAAACGAAAACACAAGTGAAAAAAATTACCAATAATTTCTTTTTGAGCAGCTGTAATCTACTGTATATCTTCACAGCCTTAGAAGGTTACTCTTATGACTCTATAGCTGCTTTTGGTGATAGGGTTTCCTTCCTTTCAGTATTTTATTTAACAATATAAATAGTATTTCATGTATGGAAAAGAAGCCTGCTGTTTTACCTTCAGAAAATACTTTAATAATCTGAAATTATTGGGTTACAGCAAATTAGTGATATTTCAGATTAATTACATTATTAGGTTTTTAAAAGAATGAAAAAATGGTTGTTTACTTAGCTACCTAATGAAAGTGACTATTTAAAGTGCACACTTTTCTAGAGGAACATAAGGCTTTGAGGTTTTATTTTGAATAATATATCTATATTCCAAGATTCAGGTAATTATTTGAGAGGTTTTTGTTTTTAAATCTTAATTTTGCACCTGTTGACAATAGGTTTATGAACCACATGAAACACCATTTGGAACTTGAGAAGCAGAGCAGTGAAAGCTGGGAAAACCACACCACCTGCCAGCACTGTTACCGTCAGTTTCCCACACCGTTTCAACTGCAATGTCACATTGAGAGTACACACACACCCCATGAATTTTCTAGTAAGTTGCAGTTTCACTTAAGTATTGGATATTAATTGATTTTGATAAGGTTAATTCTGAGAAAATCTTAAGCCTGTTAGAAAAATAAGAAAAAGACTGGGATTTTAGGGCAAAATTGGAAAAGTTACATTTTAACTAATATGAACTTTTAAATAAAATTAGTTACATAATTAAAATCACTGTTGTAAATAATTAAGGTAGATAACCTACATATTATATATTAGGGGCCTAAATTAGGAGCTTCATGTCATAGTTTACACATGTGAAATAAATGCCCGTTATTTAAATTTGAATAAAAGTAACTATGATGGTCATTAAAAATCACAGAATATGGAGCTAAACCACTTGGATTCAAATCCCAGCTCTGCCTCTTACTTAATACAGTTATGTGGTCTCAAATAGTTATTTGATCTCAGGCAAGTTACTCTTAATATTTGAATAGTGGGGATGTATGCTTTTTAGTGTGAGAATTGAATTAATGTAAGTAAAGTGCTTAGAACATAGTTAACTGTATAACTGTTCATCATCACCACCAATTCTGTTATTAATTGGTCTTGTTTATAGATACATGAACTTTATATATAACTTTGTTTACCTCAAGAGATGCTTAAAAATTTTTTTTAATTAAAAAATTGAAGTATAAATAACATAACATTAGATTAGTTTCAGGTGTACAACATGATTTAATGTGTGGCTGTATCTTGAAATGATGTGATGTCTTTCTCCCTCACACTTTTAGCCATTTGCAAAATCTGTGAATTATCATTTGAAACAGAGCATATTCTTTTACAACATATGAAGGACAATCATAAACCTGGTGAGATGCCATATATTTGCCAGGTATATGCATATTTTATTGAGTACTTAAGTTTTTTTGTTTGTTTGTTTTGTTTGTTTGTTTCTATTCTGTCACTTTGGTTACAAGATTTAAATGTATTAAGTCAAGAATCAGCAACTTTTTTTTCCTGTAAAGATCTAGGTAAACATTCAGGCTTTAAGGGTCATACTGTCTTTGTTGAAACAAATCATTCTGTCATTATAGCATAAAGGCAGCCTTTGATAATAAGTAAATTAATGAAATGTGACTGTGTTTCAGTAAAGCCTTAATTATGGATACTGAAGTTTGAATTTCATATAATTTTCATGTGTCATGAAATATAGTTATTTTTCTAGCCATTTAAATAAAATTGGTTACTAAAATTAAAATTCTTCCTATAAATAATTTATGAGTAGAAAGTCCTGTGACATAATTCGTGTATTGTATGTGGAGTCAATAGAGAATTGGAGCTGGCCCATAAGCCATTGTTTACCTACTCCTATGCCAGACAAAGTAAAGCCCTATGGAATAAAAGACATATATGTATGGATATATCAAACCATATAGGGAAGAATCTAGATATACAAGGGAAATATGAAATGACTTTAGGTACAGAGGGCCCTACCAAATGCTTTGGGACTAGTATTTTTCTAAATTTTAAAGGAATAGAAAATTGAGGTAAAAATAAATTGCCATTGCTGTAGCCTGGAGACCATTTATAATCTAAAGGAGGATGCTATTTTATGCAACAGAAAAAACTTTCTAGGATAAGAGGTGTCAGAGCTTGAAAATTTAAGTCAGGATAGGAGGTGATAGATAAAAAGATCTAATAAAAAGAAGGGAATTAGTTAAATTTTGGGAAGTATTTCCAAGTTTTGAAAGATAACTTTTCTATCTCAGATTATCTTCTAGCGCTTAACATTAAAGAGATTCTTGGTTGTGTGGGCATCAGAGCTGAATTAGTACATAATGTTCTTCTAAACAAATGACTTATTGTTACTTTGTAATTGTGTATCATAGATTTTCTAATTAAACTAAATATGCTTTTTATTTGTAGGTTTGCAATTATAGATCATCATCATTTTCTGATGTAGAAACTCATTTTAGAGCATCCCATGAAAACACTAAGAACTTGCTATGTCCATTTTGCCTCAAAGTTATTAAAATTGCAACACCCTATATGCATCATTATATGAAGCATCAGGTGAGATTACAAGTTCTTTTTTGTTTTGTTTTTCATTTTTTATTAACTTATTCTATTACAGTTACCCAGTTTTTCCACCATTGCTCTCCTGTTCATATTGTTTTAGCAAAAAAGATTCCAACTTAGAGAAATATTGGTTAGATTTGTTCTACAATGAAAGCAACATTGTTCCAAATGATACTATTAATTTTCAATTTGTGCTGAATTACAGTACTTGTGAAACTTCCACTTTGCCTTACTTTTTGTCTGGTAATGTGGCTCATAAATGAAACTTCCAAACAATAGCTAGAAATAGAAAACCTAAAGGTTGACTGAAAAAAGGGAAGGTGAATGGATTATCCAAAAGATCAGATATTTCATGGTATAAGAGTAACCTGTCTAAAAACAGGTTAACCAAGAGCAAGGGGAAAGGTGAATTTGAACTGAGAGAGAAGATTGGGGACTCAAAATCTTACCTTCCTCTTTGCCTTAGTACTTAATTTCTACTTTCTAGCCCCCTTATTATGAGAAGACATGTTGTCGTCATTGACCAGTGATAAAAGAAACAGTAATGATGCTTTTTGCTGAATATATGAACGCTGCCAAAGAACTGTATTTAAGCCATAACTTGTTTTGTGGATGACTTCTGCCAGTTGTGCTATGTGATATTTGGGACCTAGCATTGGTACTTACACCCTTCTCTTGAATTCTAACTTTTTGCTTACTGGTTCTTTTCCTGAAGCAATAAAGTCATTGTTTGTTTGGCCTGAAATCCTTGATGCAACACTGAATCTGTTCTTTAGTGCTTGCAAGAGCACCAATGCCTTTGCCAAACCCAGAAGTCAGTGTATTTAATGAATCTGATCATATAACCAAGTTTTGACACCTCAATATCAGCTCATTACATTCTTTATTGATTAACTTGGCGTGCCAATTTATTAAGCATCAGTTGCTTAGTTTGCTTTCATTAAAGTCATTAGATAATCATAAAACCAACTTGTATTTTTTAATTGGGAAAGACCGTAAAAGTAAAATTTCTAAATGAATTTGGAATCACCTCCGTTGTGTCTGGAATTTACCCATCCTTGAGAATCCTGTCAGGGTCTTTCCTTTCTAGATTTCTTTAACAGTGTTCTATTAGGTATTACCAGACATTTCCCCCCAAATTGTTACTGGGAAATAAATTTGGTAAATACCTAGATTTATAAAATTAAACAGTTTTGTCTTTTTTTTTGTAACAGGACTCTCCATACCTTTTAATATGCTAATACAATATAAATCTTTAAGTAAGGGATATAATTATGCATTATTCTCCAAACTTATTTGGCCACTAAATACCTATTAATTTCCAGAATACCTATTAATTTTTCTTGAAAAACAGAGTTTGGGAAACACTATTTATTTGTTGTACTCTATATTTCATCTTTGGCCTTTGATTTTGAAAGGAAAAACGAGATATAAGATGGTTCTATTTCATTATGGGGCTTCTCACATAATTTTTTCCATACGCTTTACTAAGCTCTAGAGAAAGATGTAAATAGGGGAAGAATGATAATTATGAAAGAAATGTGTAAACCTGCTATTTGGGCTATGGTGATTTGTAATCAGTTTTTATACCCTAAGTTTTGTGTGTTAGCTTGCCTTGGATGCCCAGTTTTGTTATTTGTTTGTTAGGAGTACCTAGGAGGTAGATAGCTGGCAGTAGAGAGGATAATCTATTGATATGAAGGATCATCAGACATCCTTCCAGGTAATTACAATTTATATATTTATAAAAAAACTGGAAAAACCTTAGCTGAGCAGGGTTATAAACTTGTAATTGAGATGACACATTATTAGTGTGATATTAGACAATAATAATTGTTGACTCTGTAGCTCATTTTATTATCTTTGATGATTCTGGTTGTAACTTTAAGAGGTTCTATTACTAAAGTCTTGGGTGATGTTAGAGCTAACAACCCAGTTTATGTGACTTCAGATGGTGAAAGTGATTTTGGATGTGTTCGATATGTTCATTAGATCTTTAATAAAAACGATAAGCAATTTAGATGTATAATCACTGGTCAGCAGTAGGTGCTTTACATGTATTATCTTGCTTAATCCTTACAGCTACCCTCTGTATATTATTATTTCTGAATACAGACAAAGTTTTAGAGAAAATACCTTGTCCAATGTCACATTACCTAATAAAAATCAGGGTTAATATTTGACTTCAAAGTCCAGCTTTTTGTGGCTCTACCACTAAGTCAGATTTCACATTGGTATTAAGTCTATAAAGGCAGAAATTACATATAATCAGAATTACCCTTAAATCCCACAAGTCTTCCAAACAATGTAATACGTTTGTCAAAAAGTTTAACGTAGACATTCGTTTATCTATCCTTGGAATGATCACTATTTCTTTTTTTCTTTTTTTTTAAGATTTTATTGTTTAATTATTTTTAGAGAGAGAGGGGAAGGGAGAGAGGCAGAGAGGAAGAAAGACATCAATGTATGATTGCCTTTCACCTGCCTCCAGGTACAGACCTGGCTGGAGACCTGGCTTACAACCTTCCTTATGTGCACAGGTTGGGGAATTGAACCAGTGACCTTTGGATTCACAGGCCGGCGCCTTATCCACTGAGCATTTCTTGTTTTTTGAACATCATGTTGTTAAATATGTACTGTATCTTTATCAGCCATAGCACATTGAAATGCATACATACACAAGAGAAACATTCAAGACTGTGTCCAACAAAGGGAATGATAGATTAATGTATTGTATCTCAGGACTCTGGACAAACGTTCATTGAATGAAACCTCAAGCATTTTTGAATTAATTAAATTGTATTTGCTACTCATATGCATTTTCTCTGTCCATCTCTTGCTTTCTGCCTCATTGTCCATTTATTTAACAGATATTTATTGGTTGCTTACTGTGTGCCAGGGGCTGTTTTAGGTATTTTATAACTGAACAAAACAAAGTTTGTACCCTCTGTAATTTATATTATAGTAAAGATAACAAATATATGTGTGTTCATATTTGAATGTATATGCATGTTAGCTGGTGATAGGTACTGTGGAAGGAAATGTAGTGGATAGGGAGTGCCAAGGATTGGGGAGGTATTGGGAGTGAGGGAGTGGTTGCTGTTTTGTATGTAGAGTGGTCAAGTATGGGCCTTTTTGAAGTAAATAAAGGAGTAAACCATGTGGAAATTTGGGAGAGGTAGCATTATACAGGCAATGAAGTGAGTATACACAGGGCACTCAGAACAAATTGTGACGAGAGCAAACTAGTAAGAGGACTAGTAAGAGATAAGATTGCAGCAATGGAATGCAGGCCAGTTCATGTAGAGCCTTGTAAACCAGAATCAGGACTTTAGAAAGTGCTCAGAGTATTATAAGCACATGAAAAATCTGCCATGTTTTAATGTCATTGGCAGCCAATATAGGGAGGAAGGAACATGACAGGGAGAAGTTAGGAAGTTATTATTGTAGCCCATGTGAGTGGCTTGGACCAATATGGTAGCAGTGGTTGAGGTACTGAAAGGAAGAAAGATTATGAAAGTTTTTGAAGGTGAAGCCAACAGATTTTGTTAATGGGTTGGGTTTGGGGTATAAGAGAGAGTGACCAAGTTTCTTGTTCTAAGAATGGAGTTTTCACATACTGTCATATGTGGAAGACTGAGAAAAGAATAAATTTGGGGAACAGGGATGTAGGGAGGAAATCCAGAATTCAAATTTGTCCATGTTGATTTGAGATGTTTGTTAGACATCAAATAGTGGTATCAAATGAGCAGTTGGATAGATGGTATTAAGGCTATGAAACTGGAGGATGTAACCTACAGAGAGAGAAAAGACTTCTGAGACCGGAATCTGAAGAACTTTCTGATATATTGTCTTGGATCTATTTCAAGGACAAGTTCTGTTTTACCTCCCCTTCCTTAAGTCAAGTATAAGTGAAGTTCTTCTAAGTTGCCTGTACCTACTTGTATAATCCAGTGCACTACATTTCTAAAATAGTCTTAAAATGAAGCTTGAATAGTAACACAAACACATTATATTTATACTTGTATATTGCTTTGACCTTTTGAAAGAACTTATAAAATGCCTACTGTGTACCAGTAATTATACTAGGTACTTCTCAGTATATTACCTTATTTGAATTTTATAAATGATTAGTTGTATTTAAATGGCAATAGTGATTTATTTGGCAGATTGAAACTTGAGAGAAAACGTTCTTTTGTGTTTATTTTGTTTACATCATAATTTTTAAATTAATGAAGGCATATAGGTAAAGATTATAGCTGATACAGGTAACACCCATATAACACGGTTGTTAGGTTCCTATAAGTGCTGTATTATAGAACAAAGAACTAGTACAAAAAAGGGGATAGGTTCCAAAATTTTTTTTAAACTTCAAATTATATTATTATAATTAAGGGAAATATCTTTATTAAAGCAATTTTCATCAAAAGTATAACATATTAACATGTATTAAATAATGTTTTCTTCATCATCACTACTAAACACCATTAACTGAGGGCATTTTCTTTTTGACAAGATACCTTCATCCTCTAAACTTTCTTCAGCATTATCTTGACTTCTATCCTGTACTTTTTGCAAAAAATCTGTTAATTTAGATTGTTTGCTTTTAGCTGAGAGATCTTTATGTATTCCATTAATTTCAAATGAAATATTTTTTGCTCTTAAAAGCTCTTTTTATGCTCTGTGTTGTTTGGGGATTTCTCTAATTCTCAAACCGTGTTAGAGTCCATGTTGTAGAGAAACCGTGTTCTAGGGTCCATGTTGTACAAGGGCTTCCCCAATTCTTGAACTGTGTCAGAGGGAAGCCGTGTCATAGAAGTGGCTTGTTATACCACTTCTCTGCAGGGGGTTACCTGTATTATTTAATAGAAACAACACTGGATTGGATCGGGAGTCTGGCAGTGTTACTAACTAGCTATGGGGAAATTATTTAGATTGTTCTTGGGTCCTGTTTCCCATCTATAGATCAACAACAGGCCTGGGTTTGAGGAGGGACTCAGTCAAAGTTCTCAGTCAGTAAGTATATTGGGAATAGTTGTTTCAATCTATCCATCTATATTCACACTATTCAATGTAATAGCCATTAACCATGTGTGACTATTGAAATTACAAATTCTGTTCCACAGATGTACTTGACACATTTCAGGCACTCAGTAACCACCTGAGGCTAGTGGCATTGCAGCTCTAGAACATTTTCATCAGCGCAGAAACTTAGACAGCACTCCTTTATTTTACCATTTTTATAACCGTTTTCTTTAAAATGTCTTGTTAAATATTTGAATTTCCTTTAACAACTTTTAACCAAGTAGTAAGAGCAAAAATTAAAAAGAATCTCCTTTATAAGGCCCTGGCTGGTGGCACAGTGGATAAGGAGCTGCCCAAAGGTCACTGGTTCATTTCCCCAGCCAGGGCACATAACCAGGTTGCAAGCCAGGTCCCCAGCCAGGTCCTTGGCTGGAGGCAGGTGAAAGCCAACCATACATGGATGTTTCCCTCCCTCTCTGCCTCTCTCCTTTCCCCTCTTTCTGAAAATAATGAATAAAATCTTTTTTAAAAAATTACTTTAAAATTATTTATTTATTTTTAGAGAGAAGGCAGGGAAAAGGGAAATAGAGGGAGAGAACTATCAGTGTGTGGTTGTCTCTTGTGCACCCTGAACTGGGGACCTGGCCTGCAACTCAGGCATGTGCCCTGACTGGAAATGGAACTGGTGACCCTTTGGTTCATAGGGCTGTACTCAGTGCCCTGAGCCATACCAGGCAGGGGAAGAATTTACTTGTTTTTCTAGGATAAAAACATATAATGTAGCTTATTTTCACTGTATCCTGTGTCTAAATATTTTTAAATTACTCGTATATTTAAAGGAGCTTTCATACCACTCTTGAGAGGACTTTCATTAGAACCTATTGCTACAACTTTTATATTCAATTTCTCTATATAGCAGCAGACATTTTTGAAACCCAAATACTAATGCAAAGAGTCCTTTAAAAAATTAGCCCTGGTTGGTGTGACTCAGTGGATTGGCACTAGCCTGCGAACTCAAGGTTCACTGGTTTGATTCCCAGTCAGGGCACATAACTAGGTTGCAAGCCAGGTTTCCAGCTAGGTCTGTAGCTGGAGGCAGGTGAAAGGTAACCATGCATTGATGTTTCTCTTCCTTTCTTCCTCCCTCCCTGCCCTTCTCTCTAAAAATAATGAACAAAAACCTTTTAAAAAATTAAATAATATTTCACTAATATTTAGGGTGAGAGGATATCAGATACTATTTTAAGAGTTATTTAGGTATTATTAAAATTAAATCAGAGCAATTTTGGAACACAGGATTTGTGGTTGTAGAAATTATTTTTCCTATTTAACAGAAAAAGGGAATACATCGTTGTACAAAATGCAGACTACAATTTTTGACATGCAAAGAGAAAATGGATCACAAGACTCAGCATCATCGAACATTTATAAAACCTAAACAGCTAGAAGGATTACCTCCTGGAACAAAAGTAAGTTCAAATATGTTGCATTTTAACATTTGGTATGATAATAAAAATTAACTCCTGTCTGGTTTTACCTCTTAAATATAATACTTTAAAACTTGATTTCTGGTTTTTACTAAGACTCTGTCATTCTTCCGTTTAGAAAAAACCTAACCATCATGTTTTGGTTGGTTGGCTGGTTGATTGTGCTATGCTAGAATGATACCAAATGTTGTATCTCTGGATCAGTGGATTGTGTCAGTATTCTATAACCTATTTTGTGCAATTGTTGGCAGTGTCTGTTGGTTTTATCTGCTAAGCTATTTGAAATCAGGAATCATGAGTTATTTACCTTTGTGTCCTCAGTATTCTGGTATAGTGCTTTGAATGCCCTAGGCTATTAGGTGTTTATTGAAGTTGTTATTGATGAGTCTACTCTCAGAGAAGGGAATTCTGCTGCTGGATAGCATTTATGTATTAAGTGAGCAAACACATGTCTGACTGCATAGTGATGTCATTTACCCTCTGTTTTTTCTGACTTCTTTATATACAGTCAGCTCTTGAATATTTGTTCCAGTGGAGGGAAACAGAGGCATGGATAATCCAAAATGAAATAATCCCCAAAACATTTATATTTGGCTTTGGGTACTTACCTTTGAATGTGGGTATGTCTGTTATTTGAATTAACTAAACAATATAAAGCCATGCTCTGAAGACCTAGAGCAAGAGAAGCTATCCAGCATCCTTCCCTGCAATCCATTCATTCCATGCCGGGACTAGACATGCATAACACAAATGTAAGCAGTGCAGTCCTCTCATATTTTCCCTTATTAATGATAATAGCAATAATATCAATAATAACAATACTAAATGTTTCTATAGCACCTTAGAGTTAGGCTTTCAGTATACTTTTACTTAAGTACTATTATTTAATTCATACAGCCATCTGATGAGGCAGACAAGGCAGGTATTAGATACTGTCTTACGCTATAGATTAAGAAGCTTAGAGAGGATAAGTGTCTTACCATTCTAGGCCATATGGCTAGGAAGGAGTGGTATAAAATTTAACCCCAAATCTTTTCTGATTCCTAGTCCTGTGCTTTGTAGGATACCAAAACATGTTTTATACAACTTCTTCATAGACTGTTTCTAACATACATGGGGGGAGAATAGTCATATGATTAACAAATGTTGGTAGGTGTTTGTGTTTTCCATTGTTAGCCAATTAATATAATTTTTGAATACTAAATCATAAACCTTATATTCTCTTTAAGGAACTTCTAAATATTATTAAACTCTCCATGAAGTATATTGAATTGTTGTAATCCCTCCCATAATCTTTGTAAATATAAATTCCACAAAATGAGCACTTGGAAAGAGGAGGTAATGCAGGGCAAAGGGTAATGTAGGCCTTTCTGGAGTTATTTTCTGGGTTTTGAGATTTAAATTTTGACTTCTATGTGATATTTTTTCGTTATATCAGAACATAGAAATAGCTATAGAATATGCTTGATAATATTCATATAATTCCTAATTACCCATTAATAACAGCATTTAACTGATTTTAATACAAATATATTGGAAGTAAGTAAATATCAAATATAATTTTTCTAAACATTTAAAAGAAATGGAAGACTTATCCAATTATAGTATATACTTACTGTTTTCAAAATACTTGATATTTAGCTTTTTGTTATACCATGATATTTTAATACTAATGCAAGGATTAATTTTCTAAAGTAAATATTATCTTTGTTTTTGTAGGTTACTATTCGAGCTTCAGTTGGGCCTCTTCAGTCAGGATCTTCAACTTCACCTTCCATTAGTACAAACACTTCTACCCTTCAGGTCTCACCTCCAAGGACAAAAAGTATAACTGCTAAAAATCCCACAAAATCTAACACAAGTAAACCTAATACAGCTAAATCTAATGCAAGTAAACCTAACTCAAATAAGCCTAATGGAAATAAATCTAAATTCAAATCAAAAATCTCTAATATGCAAAAAAAACAAAGCACTTTGTCTAGTAGCAATAGAAAAAGTAAAGTCAATACAGCTTTGAGGAACTTAAGGTAATCTTTTATTCCTGATATACAGTACTAATTTAATCTTAAATATAAGAATTAAACCTTTATTTAATATAGGTGTATTCTGTTACACAACTCAATGTTTATATGCTGTCATGATAAAGGCCACCCAAATAATAAAAGTATTTTATTTCAGCAGTTGTTGAACAGTATTTAACTAAGATGTTTTTCTTAAAATACTCATTTATTAAACTGGTATTATTATTATATGTTGTGATTATAACTTATGACATTTGAATTGGTTAATTTATTTTATTCCAGTGGCAAGCATTAACTAATATTAGATTGTTTATACTTAATCTAGCTGTTGTTTCATAGCAAATTTTAAAGTTATAAGTCTGCGTTGAAATGTGTCAAATAACTTGGCTTTAATTAATAGAATATTAATAAGGCTGTCCTTTATTATTTTTGTTTTAAAATATATTTTTATCATTTTGTTTATATCTCCATAAGGTATCGTCGTGGAGTTCACAAGTGCATTGAGTGTTGTTCTGAAATAAAAGATTTTGCAAACCACTTTCCTACATATGTCCACTGTAGTTTTTGCAGATACAACACTAGCTGTAGCAAATCCTATGTAAATCATATGATGAGGTAAGATGAGTTAAACATTTGTAATTACCAATTGAATTATAATTCAGCAAGTTTGATTTTTGAACAGTTATCCTATTAGAAGCCACTTTTTCTCTTCAAGGAGCTAAAATCATATAGCAATAGAGAATTTTAGGATAATGCTGGTTACTGTTTTCCAGCATAGTACATACAGTTCCTGTAACTAGAATTGTAAGAACATTTAAAAGTAATGAAATTAAGATAGGTCTGTTAGAAAGTAGATTTCCTATGGGAATGATTTTTCCTATAAGACTTTCAAAATTGGTTATTTTTAAAGGTAAGAATTTAAATGGTGTAAATATATTTACCATGCAAATACATGCAATCTCATGAGTGTTAGTCTCTTCAAAGCAGTCACTTTGAGAGACTCCAGAATTTTCAGTGATGCTAGATTTATTGAATCTGTCTGTCTGTCTGTCTGTCTGTCTGTCTCTCTCTCTTTCTCGCTGGCTCTTTCTGTAATCTGTGTGCCCATCTATCTATAAAGCTATTTATCCTTTCATTTAGCCAGTAAAATGAGAAACTTTTCTTGTTGTAATGCCATTGTTGAAATATTTTTCATTAATTCACTCAGCTTAGATACTTGAGTACCTGTATTTATGCAGAGAAAGAATGCGCAGCCCACTATGCACAGCCCACTTTACCTTCATTTGTACCTCATTTAGTAGAAGCATCTTTCAGGGTGAATTTTATTTATTTTTTTTAATGTAGAGTAAAAATATTGTTTAGATATAAACTAGGTAGGTTGATTACTCAAAGCGAGGTGTTTTAATTTATTTAAAAATTAGAATTAAAGTATAATGAAAGTGATTTTCTCATAGATTATAGCATGACCATTATGTTACTTTCTGGACATTATCAACTACTTTCAAGGATTCTTCTGCTTGTCATGATGGCTTCAGCACCTCTCTCACACTTTTCCCACTTTGATTAGCCTAACCTCATGGCACCCAGACTTCATTGGTGCCAGTCCTTCACATCAGCTTTTAAGTTATTGTACCCCCTTTCTTATCATGTACCATTTTCATCTTATTTTATACACTGTTTCTTTCTTTTGAATTCTACTCCCCATCACTTTCAGGGCTTTGATTCCTGTTCCTAAAGACTGGTAGCAAGCACTCAGCCAACTTTGTAGTTAACCTCACCCTGAGGGTCATCCAGTTTGATTACTGCTTTTTTTTTTTTTTTGCAGGGGGGTGGTGATAGAATTCTTTACACCTTTAATCATGCTCACCTGGCACAAAGGCCAAGCTGAGATGTGAGTGTCTTCCTCTTTCAAAATTTATGCTTTGCTCTAGACTACAAAAATGGTGCTTGATTCCAATCAGCTTCAAAATCTTTAACTTCAGTTGGGTCATACCTTTTCAGTGCTTCTTTATTTTTATGTATAATACCTGTTTAAACCTACTTTTTAAACTATATATTTTATTGATTACTTTGTTAAAGTTGTTACAGATTTTCCCCTTTTGTCCCCCTTTGCTTGGTGTCTCCCTCCCCTCAACCAATCCACCCCCACTTAGTTCCTTCTTCAGTATGCTAAAGATTGTATTGTATTTTAGTGTTAGTTGTTAACTTGGCCTACTAATTGTTCAGTAGGAGGTCATCCTTTTAATCAATCTTTTCAAGTTTTCAACATCATTTTTTTCCTGTTACTTTTGCCCAGACATCGATTTCAGAAATCAGTACTATTCCACTCAAATAAAGTAAACTCTGTCCCTCATCTCCTCTGGTTTTTTCACAGCCTTATTCAGTTAACTTACTACTTCATCTCTCCTTTCAGCCAGACTCCTTTAGCTTACAAGCATTTTCAGGCTCTTTTTTTTTTTTTTTTTAGATGAAGATTTGTCCCTACAACCTACTTCCCTTATTACTTGTCTTTCTTTTACGATCTTACATTTGTAAAAATTGTTTGTTACTAGATTGGGGCTTATTCTTTACCCATAAATTTTTACTCTCATCCCCACCTGCCAATGAACCCCTTTCCATTTTAAAGATGATCTGTCATGTACTTACACACCACATTTACTCACTTTTAAAAATTATTACTACTCCTTGACTTCAGAGTTTTGATATTGTTGTTACTTACTTTTGAAACTATTCTCCTTAGCTTCTGGTAAACTGGTACCATAAGTTTTCTCTTCCTTTTTGGCTGCTCCTCTGTTTCATTGCCTTTTCTTCAACATTTCTTGCCTCTTTACATTTCCTTTGTTGGTAACTTAATCACTGTACCTTTTACTTTTCAGAGAGAGAGATTTGTTGTTCCACTTATTTGTGCAATCATTGGTTGATTCTTGTATGTGCCTTGACTAGAGATTAAACCTGCCACCTTGGCCTATGGGGACAACACTCCAACCGAGCTACTTGGCCAGGGCACCATGTATTTGTTGATTACCTTTATGACTTGGGCAAGTTACTTAACCTGATTCCCAGTCTCCTTTTCTTGAAAAGAAAGTTACTGTGATTATTAAATTTAAAATTAAAGTGTTTAATAATATGATTTGCACTTAGGTAGGTATTCAAGTAATTACATCAATTTTTTTTCCTAAGTTGTCAATATTTGGTATTATGGATAAAGTCCTTGCCTTTGATTTTTACATTGTAGTAGGAGAGATATAGAGATATATTTACCTAGCTTAATATTATAAACAAATGACCATGAGGACACAGAGGAGGTTAAAACAAATTATTTAAAGAAGAAATAAGGAAACGTGTCCTATAAATGATGTTTCCTTTAGGCTTTGAAGGGTGGCTTTAAATTTTTTCAAGGGAAAATAATTTGGTATAATAATTTATTTTTGTACAATAACTAAGAACACTGAATTTTTAAAAGATGTGCTTGAGTTTATTATGTATTTTATATAGATACTGGCTCTGAATAATAGTCATTAGAAGAGCAGTTGGCTAATTGTCGTAGCATCATAGCTGGTCTCCTTCTGTAGTCCCCACCTATCCCTGTTTTCCAGTCTTTCTTAGGTTTCTTGTGTAGGCATATTTGGTCAGGTCACCTTCCCGTCCTAAAATCTTTTGCCTTCCTAACATTAATGGCATGAAGTTCAAATTTTCTAAGAATGTAAGACCTTTTAACATCTAATTTCTAACTACTTTTCCAGCTCTTTTAACTCCTATTTTCTTGAAAATTCTTCTCTTTCTAGCTCTTTGCTTCACCTGGAGCAAGACAGTAGGGATCTTCTTAACAGAAATGAACTAATTGGTAGCTGACTGCTTCTGTACCTGAAAACATTTAAAAAATTATATTTTTTAAAAAGGTTGATTATTTTTCAGAGATAGGGGAAGGGAGAGAGGCAGAGAGGGAGAGAAACATCAATGTATGGTTGCCTTTTACCTGCCTCCAGCTACAGACCTGGCTGGAGACCTGGCTTGCAACCTGGTTATTTTGCCCTGACTGGAAATTGAACCTGCAACCTTCTCCATACATTGCAAAATTATTTATTGCATTTCAGTTGCATTTTTACCTTTCTTGAAATAGTAAAGCATATATGCTGAAAATATTGTGTATTCCATCTTTAATATTAATATGGCTACACAAGAATTCACCAATTTTGATGTCTTTTTTTTAATGCATGCTGTTATGACAGCTGTTAATGATACCATCTAAAATTGTTTCCAAGGAAGTTAAAACTAAGCTGTACTAGAGCCACCTTACGGAAAAAATCAGATGAACATTTTGGACAACCCAAAATCATTAATATCTAGACTAATGTCTTTAAATATAGTAGGCATACCGTCTATGTTGTTGGATTCTTAGCAAATTTTTGCTTTTGTATTTCTTTGGAAGTAAAATTATTATTACACAATAAATCATTATTAAGAAACTACAAAGGGAATTATTTTCCTTGTAGTTTTATTGAGATATAATTTATACACAATAAAATTTACCTATTTTTAGGGACTAGTTTTTGATAATGACATAGTCTTAATAACCAGATGGAGAATTTTTAAAACTTAGATTTTTAAAAAGATTTTATTTATTATTTTTAGAGAGAGGGGAAAGGAGAGCGGCATCAAGGTATGGTTGCCTTTCACCTGCCTCCAGCTGCAGACTTGGCTGTGTGCTCTGGCTGGGGAATCGAACCAGCGACATTGGGTTTTGCAGGCCAGCACCTTATCCACTGTGCCACCAGCCAGGGCTAAAACCTAGATTTTAACAATATGTTTTTACTATATTGTAATAAAATCTTAAACTTTTCCCTCCTTAGATTTATTTCTATATTGTTAACTTAATGCAAAGCTGTTTGGAAGAAGAAGGATCCTTTTTGTTGTTAGCAAGGGATTCATTCCTAAAATACACAAAACCTTAAGTATGCAGTTTGTCTAATAAATACAAATAAAGGGGTAGGAAAAGTCTCTTTTTACTGGGGATATATTTATTGATTTTTAGACAGGGAGATACCGATGTGAGAGAGAAACATGGATTGGTTCCTTCCTGTATGTGTCCCAGCCAAGGATTGAACCACAAGCTAGGCATGTGACCTGATTGGGAATTGAACCTGCAGCCTCTTGGTGGGTGGGATGGCACTCCAGCCTACTTAGCCACTCGCCAGGGCTGTCTTTTTTTTTCTTTTTTTTTTTAGACTGGATTAAAACTGGATTCAGATATCTGAAATTTTTAGAAGTACCAACATTTTTTTTTTAAGTACCAACATTTTAATAAGGTGAAAGTTATAGACAAAAATGGAAGACATCAAAAAGAACCAAAGTATAATTTTTCTCTTCTATTTTCTTATTAAATAGATAACTAAACCAAAACACTCTGTTTATTTGAGTTTGAAAAAGAAGAAATAAGGTTGTTTGTGTTTTTGTAAATAACTTACTTTGGTTCACATCCTTTGGCAGTCAGATAAAATTTGGGACTCATTCCTCTGAGAAAACAGTTGTGTACGCAATTATTTTGCATGATTTCAGTGTTTACCAACCCTATTATGTTTTCTTATAAAAATACTACTTAATTATTTTTGTGATGTTGTCTTAAATTTGTAAACTCTTTAATAGAAGTTATCCCCAGATTGAAGAAATAACTATTAGAAATTTTCTGAGGATATTTTCTGGGAATTAAAGAGTAGTTCTTTTCTCATACATACATATCTTGTATCTGAGAGTGACCTGGTTACTTGGCTATTTGGGGGCAGTGAGGGGTGGTTATCTGTGCAAGCTAGAGCTACTGATTCTCAAATTTTAGCTTGCGTAAGAATTACTAAAAGACATTCCTAGGCTCCACTGTCAGAGATTAATTCAGTAAATTGGGGGGGGTGGGGGAGTGCAGGGCACACGACTGCCTTTTTGTGTGTTTTTTTAAAAATTTTATTGTTGTTGTATTACATTCGTCCCCTTTTTGCTCCCCTCTGTCCCCCTCCCCACCCACCCATTCCCCCCACGACTGCTTTTTTAAAGAGTTCCCAAGTGATGCTGATTTTAAATATATGAGTCCACTGTTAATTATATTGTGTTAAATTAATCCTGTCTTTCTAGTATAGGGAAGTGTTCCTTACCAGATTTTAAAGGGTATATAAAAGCTATAACTGGTTTCAAAGAGTGGTTAGTGATTCTACTTTATTTATTTTTAATTAATATTATTAGTAATTGCAAAGAACTGTCAAAAGGTTTGATTTTATGAATGGTAAACAGTGGCATTCAGTTTGAATACTGTTTACTTTCAAAATCATTTAGATTCTATCCCTCTTTCCCAGCATGAGCATGTTAAGATTAGAAAATGATTTTTAAAATAATGATTTTTTTTTTTAATCCTCACCTGAGGATATGTTTTTATTGGTTTTAGAGAGAGAGAAAAACATCAGTTAGTTGCCTCCTTTATGCACTCCAACTGGGGATCCAGCCTGCAGCCTAGGTATGTGCTCTGACCGAGAATCAAACCCATAACCATTTTGGTGTACAGGGTGATGCTCCAACCAGCTGAGCCAACTAAGCCAACCAACTGGGCTTACTGATTATTCTTGATAATAGTTCATATTATAGCAAAAGTACTAGTAAAAAATTGAAATTATTTTCTACTCTTAATGGATACTAAATTAATTTGTGCTTTACTTTTTAGTAAAACTATTTCCTTTGGTACAATGGTGAGGATGCTGATCACATAAGTGTTTGCTTAGGGAAATTGTGTTATTAAAAATAAGTAAAATAGAATGTGAGACAAAATATTGAATTATACAGGATAATAGACATTTTATTTATATCTTGATCTTTTAATCAAAACTAGAAACTTAAGTATTGACTTGAAATATAGTTATCAGTTAACATGACTACTGTAGAATAAAATTAATAAAGTCTCTTTTGTCTCTCCAGCTTTCACAGTAACCGCCCAAGTAAAAGGTTTTGTATTTTTAAGAAGCATTCAGAAAATCTCAGGTAACTAGTTGATTTTTAAAATTCTTTTTATTGAAAAATGGTATTGTTTTAATTATTTTATATATTATCCTTAATGAGGTATAGTTCATATATCATGCAATTCACACACTTAAATTGAACAATTGACATTTTTAGTATATTACTGAGTTGTGCAGCCACCACCATGATTAATATTAGTACATTTTTATCAGTCCATAAAGAAATTCTATACCCATTTTGATTATCCCCATTTTCTACCAACTCCCCCATCCGCTAATCTTCTGTTTGTCTATTCTGGACATTTCATATAAGTGAAATGATGCAATATGTGATCCTTTGTGATTGGCTTCTTCCATTTAGTATGTCTTCCACACCATCTGTGTTGTAGCATGTATTAGTACTTCATTTTTTTCAATGCTAAATAGTATTCCATTGTATGGCTGGTCCATTAGGTTATTTTAACTTCGAAACCATTAACACGTAATGCTGCTGTGGACATTTGTGTACAGGTTTTCATCTGGGCATGTCTTTTCATTTCTCTCTACTGTATATCTGGGTATTAGAATCTGGTTTATATGGTAACTGTGCTGAGCCTTTGAGGATCTGCCAGACTGTTTTACTACAACAGACCTCAACTAATTTACATTCCTATTGGCTGTATATGAGGATTCCAGTTTTTCCACATCTTTGCCTACATTTGTTATTATCTTTTTTTTTTTTTTTTGAGATTTTATTTATTATTCTGAGAGAGAGGAGAAGGGAGAGAGGCAGAGAGGGAGAGAAACAGCAATGTATGGTTGCCTTTCACCTGCCTCCAGCTACAGACCTGGCTGGAGACCTGGCTTGCAACCTGGTTATGTTCCCTGGCTGGGAATCGAACCAACGACCTTTGGGTTCGCAAGCCGGCTCCTTTCTTCTTTTTTTTTTTAACTGAAAATTTTTATTTATTATTTTTAGAGAGGGGAAGAGAGGAAGGCGGAGAGAGAGAGAGAGAAAGATTAATGTATGGTTGCCTTTCACCTGCCTCCAGCCACAGACCTGGCTGGAGACCTGGCTTGCAACCTGGTTATGTGCCCTGACTGGGGAATCGAACCAGTGACCTTTGGGTTCACAGGCTGGCACCTTTCCACTGAGCCACCATGTTATTATCTTTTTTATTATAGCTACTCTAGTGTGAAGTGGTAACTAACTTATTAGTTTATTATAGCTATCTTTTTAACTGATGTTGGGATGTCCAATTTGGAAATCTAAGTGACTGCTACTGGATTATTACATATTGATAGTTTTATTCATTATATCCTTAGACTACAGGTATGACTAGTCTATATTCTCTTGCTAAATTTGTTTCAGTGGTGACAAGTGATGTCAATATGAAGTCATTATGCATTTAGGTTGTGAAATAACAGATACTTAAAATTGTATCCTGTCCCCTATGCCTCATTCCAGCTTAATTTTTCATTTGCTTAATTTTTCTCTAGGTCATCTTTCATCAACCTGCATTGATAAAGTACTGCGTACTTTTTTTGTTGTTGTTTATTTTCTGTATCTTCTTACTAGAACCTGTATGGGGTGGATTTTTGTCTACACCAAACATTGATTAGTGCACTCAGTATATATTTGTTGAATAAATTAAAGTACGTGTTAAAATAGGTTTATGTGGATAGTAGGTCCCAACCATGATGTTGAACCAGTAGCTAATAGGAAAGTAAAATTTAATTCAATTTAAAAAGTATTTTTGAGCTAATTTTAAAACACTTACTGAATTCAATGAAATGGAATAAACTATATTAGAAGTTGCTTTTACTAAAATTTTTGTAAGAATTGAAAGAGTTTTGCATTCAAAAGATAAGATTTTAGTTTTTTTTTGTGTGTGTGTGTGGTGTAATTTTTATCTTCACTGGTATCAAGCTTCCACTATGTGTTTTGTTGTAAAGTGAGTTATATTATTTTAAAGATCTGAGATTTTTTTTTTCTCAACTTGAATACATAAGTTGAAAATTGGTTAATCCTGTGACTGGAATAAAGATAGCATACTTAAAATTTTATAGAACAGTACTTTTTGTAATTACTCATTTATTAAAAAGGAATATTCATTATTTAGCTATTTATTATGCATCTGTCATGTACATAGCATATAGCTTCTGTAGAGGTGAAAGTGAAGAAGCCTTAGAACTTCAGGTAGTGTACAGTTTTTTTTGGTGGGAGATATAGGCAAACTTAAATATATATGTTTTCTTTTAAACAGTACTTTACATGCTTGACCCAACACATTCCAAAGTTTTTAACTTACAAATATAGTAAATTAAACAGATAGTGGCTGAGTTTTCTGAAACATTTACATACTATTGCAGGCTTAATAATATTTTAAAATACTTTTCAACTAAAAATAAAAAATTTAAACACATTTTTAATGAGAATCTTAAGGTCACTGTCACATACTGTACCATGCCAATGATGTGTAAATATTTCAAATATCAAATGCTGCATCGTTTAATCCAATGAGTATAAAAACTATCCCTGAATTCAACAAAAAGTGTTTCTTAGGCTTTTTGGAAATTTATAATCATTACATATTTCATTTAAGAACTACAGCACTCAGTGTTTAGTGAGGAAACAGTTCAGGCTGTAATAAGTTGGGCCAGTTTACATTGCAGGGATGCTGAGGAATTTGAGTGTTGGGCTTTAGTAACAAAGTAACTACTTTAATTAATTCAATGTTAAATGAGATTAATATCACCTTGAATAGTTGTTAGGAGAATCAAACAGAATAATATATAGAAAACTTAGTACACAGTCGATGGCAGCTACAACATGATCTATATATCTAAACCCTTGACATTTCTGATTTTTTTCTCACCTAAATAATACACTAAATGTAAGCTTTGTTAGAGCACAGACTGTTTTTTTTTCCCATTTATATTCACAGTATAGTACAATACTAGCATAGTATGTATAAGGACAACCTTAGTATATGTATTGAGTGAACACTGTACCCTTGCATTGCAGGTGGGCAGATGCACAAGTAGATTGTGACTTGCTGAAGTGACACAAGTTGTTAGTGGAACCAACGTTGGGCATTAGGTCTCTTGATTCCCAGCTTTTAGCAACTGGCCTGAGAAGCAAAAGTTTATAAAATAAAAAATAGTTTCTGTAAATAAATGATATAATTTTGATATGGCTATGCCATTTTCTAGAGAATCTTGTTATTATACCAAGTTTATATGATAAATTATGGAAAAATCATCATTGAACTTGTATATGGATTTTCATAAAAGATAAAAATCCTTTTCTTTTTATACTATTTGCTTCTTTTTTTTTTTTTCTTTTACATAGGGGCATTACTGTAGTGTGCCTTAATTGTGATTTCCTAGCTGATGATTCTGGCTTAGATAATATGGCTATGCACTTGAGTCAGCATGAAACTCATACTTGCCAAGTTGTAGTAGAGAAAGGTACGTATATATATCATTTTGTTACTTTGGTTTTTGGTGTTTATTTCAGTATTTTTGGTTAGCCACAATATGGGTTCATTATGAAATCGTTATTCTCGTATTTCATATGCTGTTTTAAATATAAACTTTTTTTCTAATTTCAGTTTCTGTTTGTATCCCAACTTCTGAACATCTTTCTGAGTAAGTTTAATTTTTATTCAGTGATTTTACTTAGATGGACTTTAGGACTATTGCATTTTAAAATGTATCATTAATAGAAATGAAAAAATATTAAAGTATTTTGTTTTGTGTTTTTTTTAAAGCTGCTTGTTGAAATAGGTTCCTGCTCTATGGAGCTCGTGACCTGGTGCAAGACAAGTTGGAATTTCCTAAGTTCAAAGTTCTGAGATGTTTTCTTACACAAAGGCAGTTAAGCAGCCAAGCTCATGACACTAGCTCTCATTATTCAGCTTTTTTCAGCTTCAAATGGGACTAGATTCTTATTCCACCTTATCTTTGTGTCAGGTTGACATATCTTAACATATGTTGTTTTCTCCAGTTGGCTCTTTCCAAAATAACTTTTGTTGCTATAGTCATTTCTTACTTTGCTTAAAATAATTTGTTTTCCTATGCTGTACTTGCCTTCAGAATAATACATTCCAAATGATATGGCTGTTTGTCTTTTTTTCTGTTTGTCTGCTTTCTTAATTTCTTATAAGTCTTAAGTGTTTAGGCCCGATGATTGTCTTTTTCCTCATTTGCTGTCTGTCATTGTGCTATTTTTCTTATTTTTCAGATGCAGAAGCAGCCCAGGGATTTCAAAAAATGTCCAGGGTACACCTGGACAGTGTCCCCCTTCGATGAACACAACTGATGCCTGTTCTCTCTTTCCAAGGAATGTGAATAATTTTGACAGTGGGACCTGCTCTAGGTTGTGGTCTCAAGAAATCAGATCTTGGGGAGATTGCCTTATTTCATGACTGGCCTCCCATAAAGTTGATGCTAATTTACCCAGAGATTGTCTGTCTCAAAGCCTACCAAATTGAGCATAAATTTCCACTGGGGACTTTGGCTCTTTATCTTAAGTTTGTGGGTCATTTTTGGCCAAGAAAAACCCTTCAAATCATTGCTTCAACATCCAAGTTGAAGTTTAGTCATTTCTACCACTGCCCTTTAATCTACCCCTCGCATAAATGCAGTCCAAGGAATATAAAAGTTTTGGTTGTTAGAAAACCATGGTTATTTTCATGTCCTTGGAACAACAGGTCTCTATAAGTATGTTCCAAAATTGTAGTTATTTTTATGGCCATTTAAAATATATTGCACAATTCCAGTGCTGTAGTTTTTTTGACAGCACTAGTTCTCAGATTTTTTATTTTTAATAAATTAATTTTGATAGTTTGTTTGATGTTCTCCAAATATACTGATTTTATGATGTCTATTTTTATATTCTTTCCTATTCTTTAACACTGTGTAGTGTTTCCTTTGTTTTGTTAAGACTTCCAAGAGATTCTCCGTAATTCTCTACAGATTCTCTATAGCTACTTTCTTATAGCTTTTTAATTTGGCTGTTGTTTTAGACCATTTGACATTATTGTATTTTCTGTCTTATTTTGGGATTATTATTATAATCATTACATTATCTTAATAGTAATAAGTTCTAAGGTGTAAAGATTTAACAAAACCTCTTGCAGATCCTAATACAAGTTCTAAAGTTACATATTTGGTTAACACCATCTACTTAGCCATTAATGTAGTTCCTTTGGGTATAGGTAACATTAAAAAAATATGGAAGCTAGTAAGGTACTTGTTTCTTTCATATATATTTTTTCACACATACATGTATTTTTTTATGACATTTTAAATTATTAGTTACATTGCAATTATTCTAAACAGTTTTGAAGTTATTTTTTCTTTTTATTAAAAATTGTATTTTTTAAATGCCTCAGGAATTATATTAATAAATTCATATGAATTTATAGATTTTATTATATAAATAGATACATTGCTTTGTTTTGGGAAGACTTATTATTTGACTTGTTGATTAACAGTTATATCTACCTAGAGCATCTTATTTGTTTCCCTCCAGTACAATTGAAAGGTCATTATTTATACTGTACCAATTTCTTGAATTTTCACAATAGGTAAAACACTTTTTGTGATCTTAGCTGCCATAAGAATAGGCAGTCCTGAAAGTAATTACTCAGTAGTGTTTTTTATTCTAAAACTAGAACTATGTTTACTTTGAAACAGATTCAAAATCAGTTTAGATGACTATTTGTTATATAATGTGTTCCTTGGAATTAATTATCAAAAATTTTAACCCTCTAGTTTTTTTAACAGATAATCACTGTTAGTGTATTTCCTACATACATTTTTACATGGTTTTAATAAACAATTTTATCTTTTTTAATAACATAACTTCGGCATTCATTCTTAATAGTCAACATTTTGGTAATTTCTTTAAAGTCATATGCTATTTCATATCCCAGTTGTAGATCATTTAGTTTTTTATTTTTTTAAATGAAAAGTTATGCTAGGATAAACATTATTTGATGTGTCTTTGTTGGCTTAGCTGGTATTTCTGATTTTCTTTTAGGAAAGAATCTTAGAAATAGAGTAACTAATTCTAAAGAATACAAACTCAATGCATTCTATGAGTTTCCATTTTGATTTCTAAAATTGTTTGAATGTGACTTCCATAAAAGTTCTAGAAAAGCAAATTGCCTGAAAGAATTTACTTCCAGTTTTGAAACGTTTCAGAATCAGAGTGTTTTAGCATTTGGTTTAAACGAGCATATAAGTCTTTTTTTATTATTATTTTGCTGAAACATTTTTTGTTTTTTCCTATATCTTAATATTTTATTGTTTTTGCTATTATAGTTGTCCCATATTTTCCTCCTTCATGTCCCCTTCCATTCAGCCCACCCTCTATTTCCATAGTCAGTCTCCATACTGTTGTCCATGGGTCCTTCATATTATGTTCTTTTAAGAAACATTCACAGGTATTTGGAGAATAAAGGGCCATTGTGTCTGTAACTTACTCTCAATATGGCCCAGAAAATTTTATTTATTTATTTGTTTATTTACACACACACACACACAAACACACACACAGAGTCACATACAGATATGAAGAGAGAAGGAATGATTAAATATGGGAAAATGTTAACAATTAGGAAATATGGGTGAAGGGAATATAAGAGTTCTTAGTACTATTCTTACAACTGCTTTATAAACCTGAACTTCAAAACAAAAAATTATAAAAAGGAGTTTAATTCATTTGTTTTAAGCTTCCAAATTAATTTATAAATTAATGATTTTCAGAAGCTCTGAAAGTGGCTTATAGGTAGACTTGGTAATATACTATTCCTTATTTCCTTACCTATCTCTAGGAAAGTTTTTTCATCCACCTTCTTTCTTTGCAATTTTTAAAAATCTTTTAAAGTTTTTCCCAGAAGCAGCATCTTTATATTGTTAAAATAAGTTCCTTTCTTTATTATAGATATTTGCTACCTTTGTTATAGTTCAGAAAGAGGATAAACTACATTCTTGACGTAATAGCATAGGAGTACCGTTTTGTGTTCTTCCAAAAGACTTTATTTTATAGTATGATCAAGTTCGTTGTCTTGTAA
Source organism: Noctilio leporinus (assembly GCA_004026585.1). Taxonomy (NCBI): domain Eukaryota; kingdom Metazoa; phylum Chordata; class Mammalia; order Chiroptera; family Noctilionidae; genus Noctilio; species Noctilio leporinus. The sequence goes on from PVIW01009220.1 coordinate 29,925, forward strand.
AAACTCTTAAAGTCTGTCATTGAACCTTTCTTTTAATTAGTTTAAATAAAACACTTAAAGTGATTAGTACAAAACTTACTTATTGTGGACAGTGGGTTGAATTTTAATTTGGTGCTAACAAGTTTTAGCTTGAGTCTGATATGATCAAGTTATTCTAAATAATTTCCTTACCTGATCAGAAATTGCTATTTCCTGCATGTGTGTTTTTGGTTACTCCTGAGTAAAAAGTGAGATTGGATCAGTTTGAGTCCATCACCATTCTCAGAAAAAGTAACTCCTAAACTACAGAGACATGGATTCTTGCCCTATTTTGTCACATTTTGGTAAAACACCTCACCTCTTTGGGCCTCAGTTACTTATTTGTGAATATTCCTTGAGCATCTACCTTGTGCCTGGCTGTATTCTAGGTGTTAGAAAAATGGACTGAAGTCTGTCCTCATGGAGCATACGTTTTAGTGGTGAAAGGTGGATAATAAAAAGTAAGTAAAAGTACAGTATGCGTAGTCCGTGGTGGTCACTACTAGGGAGAAAAATGAAGTTAAGGAGGGGGATAAAGAAGACAGATTGAGAGTTTGTATGCTGCCATTCAAAATTTGGCAGTCAGAGACGGTCTCGCTGAGATGGTATTTCAGTAAAGACCTGGAGGAGGAACTGCAAAGACACCCTTTGGTTGCCATTGCTTGAACAAGAAGGAGACTAGTAGGAGGTGGGGCTTGCAAAGTAATGTGGGTCATGTAGGATCTTAGAGATCATGGTAAGGCATTTGGCTTTTATTCTGAAACAAGAAACCATTAGAGCATTTTGAATAGACAGGTGGTTTGTACTTCAGTAAAACCCATATTCAACAATAAAACCTTAAATACAGAAAAGGTTTATATTATTACTCTAGCTGCTATCTTGAGAATTAACTACAGAACAGAGAAGAATCAGGGCGGTTAGTTAGGGGACCTGTTACAGTAATCCAGGTAGGAGATGGTGGCTTCTTTAGGTAAGCTATTAGTGTAGGCTGTATGAGATTTGATTTTGGATATATTTTGAATTTGTTGATGCTATTTGGATGTGAAGTGTTAAGAGAAAGTTTTGAGGATGATTCCACAGTTACTGGTCTGAGCAGCTGGAAAGATGGTATTGATATTATAAAATAGGGAAGACTTGGGAGGAGTAGCTTTGGGAGGAAAGATGAGGACTTTTGATTTTGCAAGTTTTAGTTCCAGTTACCTATTAAAAATTCAAGGAGTGATGTCATTGTTATTCACCTCTTTGAGTTTAGGGGAGTGTTCTAGGCTATAAATATCATTTAACATTTTAAGTTGTCATGGAAATTAATGCAAGTAAAGCTGAAATCTGAGTAAGATCTGTGTATTGAATCACTGTCAATATCTTGGTTATGATATTGTACTGTAATTTGGTAAGATGTTCTCATTGGGGAACTGGACAAAGCGTACATGAAATCTCTGTATTTCTTAACAGCTGCACATGCATATAGAATTGTTCCCCAAAATTTCAGTAAAAATACCTCATGGGACTCTATGAGGTCACTAAGGGATATAGTAGAGATAGAGGGCAAGGTATACAGACTGAGCTCTCAGGCATCTGACAATAAAAGGTTAGGGAGATGAGGAATTGGCAAAGGAGATTGAAAAAGAGTGGCTAATGATATAGGAGAGAAACCAAGGGAGTGGCAATGTCCTTGGAGTCTTGATTCCCTATTTGTAAGTGTGAGTGCTGACTTGTTCTAGAGTTCTGAGATTCTGTTTTTCATTATGGTTATATCTACATGTCATAATTTGTTGTGTGTGTGTTTTTTTTTTTTTTTTTTTTGAGAAGATTAATTGAGAATGCCACATGTGGTATCCTCAGTACCAGAAACAAGAATGTTTGACCTTGGAAAATTAAATAGTTCACATTGTTCCTCAGCACATTTAATTGTCTGCAGATACTCCTATAGTTTCATACATTTCTATAAATAAAAGAAGGTAATAAGGTCAGTGTTTTCAAACTTTTATAGAACATATGTCAGTGATTTGTAAGTAGTTTGTGGGGGTGGTGGCTTCTATAGGAAATGAAAGTTAAAATTAAGTAGATTCTTTCAATATAGGAATTTGGGGATTTTTGAATATCCAAGAGCATATTTATTTGACCTTGAAGGGGTCATGCTCTGGATGCTGATTTTGGGGTTATTTGTATACAAGTGATAGTTAGAACTGTACATAAGCATGGCATATACAAGACTGAGCAGGTTGAATGGTAAATATTTTAAATTATTATTTTTTACTTAAATTTTTAAATATCTACTTGAATTTTCTTTCTTGGTTAATGTCATTACATTATCTGCCTTGCTATTCAAGGCAGATATTTGGGGGCTTATATTTGCTTTTGTCATTTATATTTACCCAGTTGGTACTTCTATTTTGTTGCTTTTTACCTTATCATTTGCCTAAACTTTCACTTCTCCAAGACATTGCTCCTGCTTGACCTAAGACAGTCATTAACTGTCTGTCATCTGGACTCTGACTAGAGTCTACCTTATTCTAATACTGTCCTGTTTCTGTTGCACAAATCTGATCATACTTTCCTATTAACCTTAGAATAAAGTTCTTAGCATAAACATTTTAGCATGGTAATGAAGACTTTTTGAAGTGGCTCCTGCTATCTCTTTGATTTACCTTCAAGTTATTCAACCTCGTGCCCTACATGTCATTCATATGAGATCACTCAGTGTCTCGTATCATTGCCATCTTATTTTGTATTACTTTGCCTTTGCCCTGCCTTGAATCCCCTTTCCCTGTTTGCTAACTCTTGCTGCAAACCAAATTCACTGTAGTGTCTTCACTGCTTCCTTGCCCCTTTCATTTTCATAGTGGCTTAGTCCTTTCTTTATACAGCCACTGAGTCATACAAATGTCTTCTTTTTTATTTCTAGCACTTTTCACTATTCTGTAAACATTTGCTTCAATATGTTTCCATGACAATGAACTTCTTGAAAGGAGGGACTGTGGCTTAATTTTGGACTGGAACTCTTAGCACAATACCTAAAATATGTGCAACCCAGTTTATGTTTAGTTCAGTTACCCTTTCCATACATAATACCTATTAACACCTCTCAGAACAAATGATAAGAAATGATGCACTAAATACTTTTCTGTTATTTATTAGTATGGTGATTAGTATCTTAAATTTAATCCTAAGTCTTTGAGTGGAAGATATTGAGAACTGGTTGACTTACCTACTGGTGGTTGTACAATCTCTTCCCAGCTTTCTTTTTTTTATAGTATGTGTACAAGTATTTTTAAGTTGAAGATTAAGTTTTGAATCAGCATTGAAATTTTTGACTTTTAAATGTTGGAAAGAATGTAGCCTGGCTGAAATGGATCTGAATATTTTTCTCTTTATAGCCCCTCTCCTCCCATGGTATGTTTATAGTGTGAAGATGCTTCAAAAGAACACACTAATGTAATTGATGCAAAATAACTCATTTTACATGTAGATTTCCATTGGTTGTCTCACCTGTAGAAAAATGCAAGTAGGGATAGTTGTTTCATTTTCAACTTCAGAGGGAAAAAATTGTCCTTGAAATATGCCAGAAAGATCTCTATTTTAGCAGGATTTTATGCAGAAGAAAAGTTACTTGTTTGTAATCTTGATCTCTAATGATTTGTTGTTGAAATTGATTACCAGTCAGCCCTATTCTCATTACATTGAAATCTTAAAGTGTTTGTCTTAAATACTATACAACGTTTTTCTATAAAAAATTATAGTAACATTCAAAGATAATAGGTGAAATTATATAATGGCGGGTCATTAGCTCAGAACTTTGAGCTTAGCAAATTTCACTGTCTTCACCAAGCAGTTGAATATCTGAGATGATGACTGTTTCAGCAGGTATCTTTAATGAATAAGAATTACAGGTAAAAACTTTTTCTTTTTCAGAGGTATCAATAATTATTCATAGTATGTTATAATTTGTTAATCTTAAAGTATGCTTTTGTAGTTATAAAAATGCAGTGTACATTTTAGATTTAAATGTGAAAACTCAATGCAATTTTATGTAGTTTCTAATTTTTTTAGATTTATTTTTCTAAATGTTTTCACTGATCATTACAGTTCTTTCTGTTCCTTAAACAGAATACCAGTATGGTTAAAGCCCAAACAAAATTGACATCACTGTTTTGATAGGCCTCTTAATACTAGTTATTTTAGTAATTTATTTTGTTTTCATTTATCAGTTTCTTAGCCAGTTAAATGAAGAGTAATAAAAATCTGTTACCAACCTCCCTTGCAGAGATAATATGGAGACTCAATTTCCCCAGTTGAAATGCAATAATAATAATGCAAGCTTAATAGCTTTCATTGTAATTGCTGAATAAAATTGGTTTACTAGAATAGCCATGTGTGAATATGGTTAGCATGATATTTCTTTTATAAGAATGGTTAGCATATTTCTTTTATAAGAATGCAAGGTCTTTGATAACATTTTCAATAGTGGGCTGAAAAGGAAAATGCTTTTATAAGATATTTTTTGTCTGCTTTGTGACCAATTTGTTTCAGTTTTTCAGGCAGAGTTTAAGATTATTAAATGTTTAGAAATAAAAATCAACTGTAATTTACAAGTTTATTTTAAAACTTCATTAATCCAGTATCTACATTTTGTTTATCAGACTAATTTTCATGTTTTCTTACTATTTTATACATTTTATTGTTAAAACTATTATTTTCCCATATAAAATTAAAACAGTGATATTGTACTGTATACTTGACATTATTTTCTTTATGAATATTGTTTACAGTTAAGTACTCAAAAGAATTACAAATCTTTAACCCCAAAAATGATTGACTTTGTGCATTTTGTTAGTTTTTTTGTGTGTTTTATTCATTTAAATTTATTTAGTAAATTAGCTCTAATTATTTTAACACACTACCAATATAGTGCATATGCAAAAAGCATCATACTCTACTTTAAATTTTTTATAATTTTATGTGTTCGTGAAATTTGTTAGTTGTTACTAACGTTAAATGTGTTAATGCTTAAGTATAGCTATTAAACCTTTACAAAATTATGATACATTCAGCTGTATTAATGGCATTTCAAATCAGGTAGGTACCCTAATTGTACAGATTAAAGTTGAGTTTAATATGTAATATTAGTGCCCTGGCCATTGTGGCTTATTTGGTTGGAACATTTTCTTGTTAACTGAAATATTGCAGGTTCAATTTCAGTCAGAGCACATGCTTAGGTTGAGAGTTCAGTCCCAGGTCTGGGCCTGTATGGGAGACAACCATTTGATGTTTTGCCCCCTCCCTGCCTCTCTCTCTGAAAAGAATGAGAAAATGTCCTTGGTCAGGATAAAATGTATATATATATATATATATATAATATAAGCAAGTAATATTTAGTTATCAAATAACATTTTGTAAAAGCTAGCTTTTATATTGAATTATTTATAAGATTTTATGAATGCCATATGCCTTTGTTAATGTAATAAGTTATAATTAGTATAGTTATAGAAATCAAGCTTAAAAATGTATAGTTAATATTTAAGCTATGTTTATAAAGGTTTCTAAATATGTATACTCCAAAATTCTGAATTTCTGTTATCACCTCTAGGGTAAGTTAATTGTAATAGATATTGAAATGGCATTATATTGAATTTCACCATAGACAAAATATATATTCTCTTCACTTTTAAGTCCTGTAGTAGTCAATACTGATGCATATTTTATATGTTAACCATCTAATCTCCTTTTATTTTTTAAAGAGTAAGTCATTTTTTGAAACTTTTACCAATATGTTATATCATTTATTTTATTTTTTAATTGAGTTTTTTGAGGTGACACTGGTTTATTTTATTTATATTTAAACAGGTTTCAGGGGCATAATTCTATAACATATGTATACACAGTATTGTGTCTTCACCACCTCAAGTCTCTGTCCATCAGTGTTTAAATTATTATACTTAGCATAGAAACTTTTAAGTGCTCATGTTTTTAGAAAAGAAAATAACATGTCTATTGATTTGTTTAGCACATTTATGAATCTGCTGTTTATTTTTTTATAAAATAAATTTTACTTTTTTCTTAAACTATTTACATAGGTCATTTACTATGATAGTATAAAATGTACATTAGTGCAGATTTACAATATTATTTTAAGATGTTGCATATCTTTCCATTGTAATTATAAAATATTCAATACTTATTTTGTTTTCAAGATTAAAAAATGAAGCTCCCTCTAAGGAACAAAAACTGGTGTCTGAGGTAAATTTTGTTTTATTTTATACCCTAAAGGTTTATACATTAGAAAGTATTGTTGGTGGGGTTTTAAAAAAACATTTTAATTCAATGCACATATTATTGGCATGTTAACAGAAAATAGATCCAGATCTTAGTTTTCATTGTTATAAACTATAAACCTCTAACCCTAAGTAAAATTGTAAGGTGGTTTTATTTTGACAAAGACATTATATATTTCACTGACTTGTTCAATTCACCTAGTGAGGAATGAAAATAAATTTGTGATTTAAAAAATCTGAAACTAGTGAAACCTCAAACATTTGGTACATTGGAAAATTAACCTTTCCAGATGATACAATTTTCTGGAGCATTTAGCCTGTCAAAGACTTAACTAATTTTTTAAGTGGAAATATTTTCGATATTAGTTGCTATGCTTTAGCTTTCTTAAATAAGCACTGTGGACCTGACTGGTATGACTTGGCTGGTTGGGTATCGTCGGACAAAGCAAAATGTCACCAGTTTGATTCCTGGGGCATACGTCTGGGTGGCAGTTCAATTCCTGGTTAGGGTGTATAGGAGGGGCAACCGATTGATGTTTCTCTCAGTGTTACTCTCCTTTTCTCTCTTCCTTTCCCTCTCTCTAAAAATAGGTAAATAAATCTTAGAAATAAAACAGGCACTGTAAATATAATACTTAAGGTTATTTTGGGGTTGGACAAAAAGTTTGGTTTTTTTTTCCCATAAAATTGCTCTAGTAGTGCTTATTGTCTTTAACGTCATTTAAAACAATTTTGTTAAATTGTATTATAACAGCTGTTGTATTAGCATGTATTTTTTAAAAAATCACTGTTGATGAATTTTTGTGTAGCCATTTTAGTATTGAAGATGGAAGAAAATATGCAATATTTCTAGTGTATTATGCTTTATTATTTCAAGAAAGGTAAAAATGCAACTGAAATGCAAAAGGAAAAAAAAGATTTGTGCAGTGTATGGAGAAGGTGCTATGACTGATTGAATGTGTCAAAAGTGGTGTGCAGTTTCGTGCCAGTAATTTCTCTCTGGATGATGCTCTATGATCAGGTAGACCAGTTGCAGTTGAAGACATCATATCGAGACATAGGACAATCAATGTTTTACCGCCTGCGAGGTAGCCAAGATACTCAAAATATCCAAATTTTCATTTGTGAAAATGAAAAATGCATTTTTTATTTCACAGAAAAAGCTAAATGGACTTTATGGCCAACCCAAAATATAAATGTTATTTATTGGGCAGTCTAATAAATGACAAGTTTCTCATTTCTAAGGTTAGAAATTATTTTGCTCAAGTACTTTGTTGATGTTAATTTTTAAAATAACTGCTTAATATTATTTTTTCTGATTATAATAAAGTGAAGCAGGCAGGTTCAGCATGTATCTTTTGCGTATCACTGCTGTCTTACACAGTGAGTAAGTGAAGCTTAGGCCAAAGTAGCAACTTTCTTCCAAGTGGCGTTTTATTATACCACAGAAAAGTTTCTTTTGTTTGAAAAGATTTTAAATATAAATAAGCTTCTTTGGTATCTGTTTATTCTTGAGTAGTTTTAGTAGTTTGTAGTTTTTAAGGAATTGGTACATTTAATCTGAGATATGTATAGAATTGTTTGTGGTACTCCATTATTTTAGATGTCTGTGGGTTCTATGATGATTAATCCTCTCTCTCATTCCTCATACTGGTAGTTTTTGTATCCTTTGTTTTTCTATGGTTGTCATATACATTACATTACTTATAAACACAAAATACAGTGTTATTGTTTTTGCTTCAGGCAATGTTTTAGAGCAGTTAAAAACTTTAAAATAATATTACATTTACCTTCATGTCTGCTATTTCCAATATCCTTCATTTCTTTACATATCACTTCTTTTCTGTCTAGCATCATGTTCTTTTGGCCCAAAGAACTTCCTTTGCTATATTTTGTATAACTCTACTGATAATTCTTCCATGCTTTGTTCATTAAAAGTATTTCATTTTTGAAAGATACTTTTATGAGTATAGAAGGGTTGACAGTTTTGTTACAGCAGTTTAAAGAAGTCATTTCATTGGCTCTTGGCTTGCATATTTTCTGACAAGATGTCTTAATGTAATTAATTTTTATCTTTGTTTATGTACGTATATATGTGTCACTTTTTTGGTTGCTCTTAAGATTTTATTTTCTCTTTAGTCTTCAATTAGTTTGAACATGATATGACTAAGTTTGGTTAGTTCATTTGTTTATATATGTTCATCTATTTTTTTATTTATTTTTTGCATTTATCCTAATTCATGTTCTGAGCTATTTTGTCTTCTACTGGAGTTTCAGTTTCACATGTGTTATGGTGTTAAGTCATTTGATGTTAGTCCCTGTTTTAGTAGATGCCTGTTGTGGTTTTCACTCCCCATCCCTCAACACATAGTCTTTTTTCTTTGTGTTTCAATTTGGGTAATTTATATCTATTGCCCTATTGATTTATTTTTCAGTTGTGTCAGGTCTACTGATGAGCCCATCAAAGGCATTTTTCATCTGTGTTGTTGTGGTCGGTTTTTCTAGCATTTGCATTGATTCTTATCGTTTCTGACCCTCTGCTAAAATTCCCATTCTGGTCATGTATGTTGTCCTCCTTTTTCTACCAAAGCATTTAACATATTAATGTTAGTAATTTCAAGTTTCTGCCATATAGCTCCAATAGCTGAATCGTATGTCAGCCTGGTTCTGCCAATTGTTTTGTCTCCTGATAGTACATTCCCCTCCCACTCCACCCTTGCGTTTCTGTGTCTTACAGTGTTTGTTTGAAAATGAGACTCAGATAAAAGTATTGATATCTGAAAATGGGCTTGCCTTTTCTTGTGTTTGGTCATTAGTATGGGGCTTGGGTCCATATAGTAGTGAGTTGACCTGGATTTTGATTTTCCTGTTGCAGTGATTACCCTCATTGTATCACTAGGTCCAGTTCCTCTAATATTTATTTATGCTTGGGTTTGGAATTATGTTGCTGGAGGTATTTTTCTTAATGTCCTTGCTCCGCACTCAGCTTCAGTCTTTCCTGTGAGACTGAGTTTCAGAGGATGTCTGTCTCTCTATACTCTTGCCTTTTTTCCAGCAGTAGTGCTCTTGCTTGTTATTTGATGTTTGCTAGCCTGATGATGGGTAGTGGGAATGGTGTGATGTTCTCTATTGCTCTGGTTTAGCCTCATTTTAAGATGGCTCAGTATCTCTGGGTCTTGAAAATAGGATTTTTTTTCTTCCACCCCACAGCTACAATCAATCCCTGTTCCCAGCAGGTAACAGTGTTTGCCTCTCTTTTTTACAAATACGTAAAGCAATGAACGTGAAGAAAATTTATGAATACATAATTTCATAACACATTTATTGATTGTTTCCTGAAGCACTCATACTTAACTAGAAAAAGTCATCAAAATCTAGCCTTTTATTGCCATTTCATCTATGTCAAGTGAAACCAAACATTTCACATGTAAACTAAATTTGTTAAGTTTATTTTTTGTTAAAAGAAAATCAGCTTATGTTAAAAATGTAGCAGGCCATAAGTATGGTTAAAGGAAGCTGTATTCATTAGAAGGCCATATTGAACATTTTTGGTCCAGGTATTTCTTTTAAGTATATATGTGATATTGATAAGCCTTTGTTTAAGTACACATGTGATATGGTATATAGCTTGAATTAATCTTCAAGACTTTTGAAGTTGTCATGGAATCAATTGTCATGCCCCAGTAATATTTTACTGTTACCAGTATTTAATATGTATAGTTTCCATTTCCTCTTTAAAAATTATTTCCTTTCATATGCTAGAAGTACTGGAATTCATGTTACACAGTGACTGCTAAAGTAACCCCTTTTCTGCTACTTTGTATAATCTATACACTGCAATATTGTATTGCTTTTATTTTTTAACTCAGTATATCATGACTGTTCCACTCCAGTCTGATGGTTGGTTAGTTTCATTATAACTAAGTAGGAAGTGAGAGAAAGGTAGGGACAGATACTGTTCTCTTTCCTTGTTTCCTTACTTAGCTATTAGGTAACACTTTGTAGGATGTTCCAGGAATGTTCATAATTGAAAACAAAGATTAATAAAATTATTTCCCTACCCTCATGGTGGACAGAATCTAGGAGGACAGTTACATATGAGAGAATTATAATCCAATTAAGAGTACCATATCCCAAGTATTTCAGGTATATACCAGAAGTCCTTTCAGGGTGCCTTTCTTATGTTTTTATCTCCTTTCCTTAACATTTGTCACTTAATTCAAGTATACACATAAAAATGTAGAATAGTATTTTCCTGTTATTTCATTAATGAAATGGTAAATTAGCTCTAGTCTTTATTTCTATAAGACTGCATAAGATGTATTCTCCATAAAAAATTTCTAAGATTTTTGTTTTTGTTATTTGTTTGCTTTTGACTTGTAAGTTTTCTAGATACTTGAGAGTCTCAGAAGTTGTAAAATTTTAGTTTTTCAATCAAAAGTTAAAAAGCTGTGCTAGAATGTATATCATAAAGGCACTTGTTCATCTGCCCCACCCTTTTTTATCAAACTCTTTGGAGGCAGTCATTTTCTGTTTAATATATTTAACTAAATGCATATTAATTAAAAATAAATATATTTAAAATTTATACCAAGAATTTTTAAGAGCAAATATGGCATCTAAGAAACCAAGTGGTACATTGTTCAGAAGAAGAAATATATAGGCAATACTTTATCAATATGAGATGGGACAGTAACAAATTTATGTAGTAAAACACCATATTCCAGCTTAAATAATGATGTCTCTAGTTGATACTGTTGCAGTAAAATTAACATAAAATTTACAGTTAAGAAATTTTATTCTAATTGTAAGGGGAAAAAAGATAAACTGAAATTAGAAATTTCAGGAGCTAGTTAATATAAGCTTGAGTGAAAATAAGGTGCTATTTTAAATAAATTTTAATAATTTTTTATCATGGCTACCTATTTCTGATCAAATTAAAATAACTTTAATGGTGCATAGGCCCATCCAACAACAAGATATAGACTTTAGAGTATTTGTTTCATATGATGGGCAAAGATTTTTAAATGATAGGTCTTTTTAAAAATAGTCTGAGGGTGAGTTGATTGATTGTGGCTGGCTCATTCATTTATTCCAAAGAATTCTTGTTTTTTTGTTTTTGTTTTTAAATTTTTTATTTATTTTTAGAGAGAGAGGAAGGGAGAGAAGCAGGGAGGAGAGAGACATCAATGTATGGTTGCCTTTCATCTGGACCTGGCTAGAGACCTGGCTTGCAACCTGGTTATGTGCCCTAGCTGGGAATTGAACCAGTGACCTTTGGGTGTGCAGACTGGGGCCTTATCCACTATGCCACCAGCCAGGGCGAATTCTTGTTTTTATTTTGTTTCCCATGCATACTTTTAAGGAATGATACAACAGTCAAATATTTGGAACTCAAAAAATGGTTCCAAAGATGGGAAAAATTGGACAGAATTTTTTTTTTTTTTTTTTAAAGATTTTATTCATCATTTTCAGAAAGAGGGGAAGGGAGAAAGGCAGAGGGGGAGAGAGACGTCAATGTATGGTTACTTTTCACCTGCCTCCAGCCACAGACCTGACTGGAGACCTGGTTTGCAACCTGGTTATGTGCCCTGGCTGGGGAATCGAACCTGTGACCTCTGGGTTCGCAGGCCGGCGCCTTACCCACTGTGCTACCAGCCAGGGCAAGAATTTGTAATCATGTGATTTTATATTTCATCATGATGCTTTTATAAAATTTAAGTATTTTTAAAATCACTATACAAAAATATGTTGTGTTTCTACATGCTAAGTATTAACTATCAGAAAGAAAAATGAAGAAAACCATATCATTTACCATTGCCTCAAAAAAGAATAAAATACCTAGGGATAAATTTAACTAAAGAGGTAAAAGGTCTCTACACCAAAAACTGTAAGCCATTAATGAAAGAAATGGAAGAAGACTTGCATAAATGAAAAGCTATTCCATGCTTGTGGATTAGAAGAATTTAAACTTAAAATTTTAATTTTATATATATATATATGTGTGTGTGTGTGTGTGTGTGTATATTTATACACACACATATATATGTATATATATATGTATATAATCAATACATCTCAATATAAAAGAAGCATTATATTTGGGTCTTCTAAAACTAACAACTTAAAATTCTGGTATTCAGAATTTTAAAATGCTAGCCACAGTAACATCCTGCAAAAGAAGTGTTAGTAACCTGAAGTTAACTTAAAATTGAAAAGATAAAGAGAAAATTAGATGTTGAAAATATTATTGATGTGTTTGGTTTCATTAAAGCCAGGAAAGTAAGGTGATAATAAATTCCGAAATTGTTTCAATTTAAGTTACTTTCTTGAGTTCAATACACCTACTTGCCAATTTTTCCACTACTTCTGTGTAGTAGCCTTTCCCTAGAGTTCTGGGAAGATGGAAAAGTAGAAAGCACCAGGAATTGTCTCCTCACCTGGACAATAATTGCACCAGTGAAGTCTGTCTGACATAGCTATTCTTAGAACTTGAGTCTTTTGAAGGCAGGTGACTTCCAGGGGGAAGACTTGGACAGTAAATCATAGTTAATTTTGGTCAATTTGAACATTTAGAACAGTAGCAGCTACCCATTGCCCACCACTAGCTACATGACAGACATTTGTGCACATGTTCCTGGAGCATCTTGGCCACTTCTTATGGGAGCTAAGGTGAGCAAAAAGGACCCAGTATTCCAAATAATGAGGAACCTGTGCTGTTATCACTGATTGTTCCTTATCACAGAATCACAGACCAAGATGAGATGGTCGTTGTTGTTACACACCCCCACTTCCAGCTAAAGTGACTTCCAGGGATTTAAAGAAACAGTGTGCTTTCCCCATTATTTTTGCTTTTCCCCTTTCAGGATTCAGACATTAAAGATTAGGACATTCAAAACTATTGCATATACAGTTAAAATTAGAAAGTGGATTACATATACCCAGGGAAAGGCTCAGAAAAGACCTGAGAAGGCTTTAGTGTTACACCTCAGGCTGATCCTGAGGGTAGAGACAATCTAAACAACAACAAAACAATAACTGATAAAAAACTACAAATGCTAAAGAATAAGAATCTCATTCCCAGAGTTACCACACTATTAGATTCAAATGTCCAGTATTCAACAAAATAATCTTAAGACATACAAATATGCAAGTATGGCCCATTCAAAGGGGAAAAGTTCAATAGAAACTGTTCCTGAAAAAGACCTAATGGCAAATATACGAGACAAAGAAATGAAAACAACTGTCTTAAAGGCGCCCACAGAACTATAAGGATTATGTCAGAAAAGGAAACAACGTGTGGACAAAATGGAAATCTCAATAAAGAGAAAACCTAAAAAGAAAACAAAATAATTCTGGAAATGGAAATTACAATAACTGAAAATGAAAATTTCTCTAGAGGGATTCAAAGACAGATTTGAGCAGACAGAAGAATCAGTCAACTTGAAGAAAGTACAATGGAAATTACTGAATTTGGGGAACAGAAAATATTGAAGAAATGTGTACAGAGCCTAAGGGAACAGACCAATATACACATTGTTGGAGGCCCAGAAGGAGAAGAGAAGAGAGAAATGGGCCAAGAGCATGTTTAGAAATGAGTGAAAACTACCCAAAGTTGATGCAAGAAGTGAATGGAAACATCCAGGAAGCACAATTAACCTCAAGTAAGATGAACTTAAAAGAGACCAACACAGAAACACATTATAATCAAACTTTCCAAAGGGTAATGAATCTTGAAAACAGCAAGGGAGAAGTGAATCATCACATACAAGGGATCCTAAATAAGATTTTGAGCAGATTTCATTGAAGGTCATTGAAGGTCAGAAGGCAGTGAGCCAATATATTCACAGTGGTTAAAAAAGAGCGGGGAAACCCCCTCAATTAAGAATCCTGTATTTGGCAAGACTACTTCAGAAATGAGGGAGAAATTAAGACAGTCTTACCTAGAACCTGAGGGAATTTGTGATCACTAGATTTGCCTTGCAAGAAATGTTCATGGAAGAAATTACAAGTTGAAATGATGGGATACTACATGTTACCTCAAAGCTCTGTGGAGAAATAAAAACCTCAATAAAGGTAAGTACACAGGCAATTATAAAAGCTAGTATTGTAACAATGGTTTGTAACTGTATTTTTTGTTTTCTACATGGTTAAGATACAAATACATTTAAAGAAAATTATCAAAGCTAGTTTTACTGTAACTTTGGTTTGTATTTCCAGATCTTGTTTCTACATAATTTAGGAGACTATTGAATTTAAAGAATTATTACCTGACTGGTGTCTTAGTGGACTGGCGTTGGCCTGCAAACCCAAAGGTTGCTGGTTCGATTCCCTAGCCAGCGCACATAACCAGGTTGTAAGCCAGGTCTTTAGCTGGAGGCAGGTGAAAGGCAACCATACATTGATCCCTCTCTCCCTTTCTTCCCCGCTCCCTGCCCTTCCCTTTAAAAATAATGAATAAATTTTTTTTTTAATTACTAGTTTATGTTTTGAAGCAAACAATGTAAAAAGCTGTAGTTTAGTTACATCAGCAATTGAAAGGGATGTATATAGAGCTGTAAAGGAGCAGAGTTTTTGTATGTTATTGAAGGTAAGGTGCTATAAGTTCATATTGGAGTATAACCACGTTAGGATGTTAAATGTTACCTCCATGGTGACCACAAAGAAAATTGCTGTACAATATACACAAATGGTAATGAGAAGGGAATTTAAACATTTCACTACCATAGAACTCAACTAACCACAAATCAGTAATACAGGAAATAAAGCCAAAAAAGCTCTAAATGAAAACAGAGAGCACAATGACAGAAGTCCCTTCTTACTAGCAATTACTTTAAATGTTAATGGGTTAAAGTCTACAATGAAAAGGTGGAGGTTGGGAAAAAAACATGTAATTCAATTATGTGATGTCTACAGGAAACTTATTAGAGATCCAAAGACCAAAGTTGAAAGCGAGAGAATGGAAAAGATACTCTGTGAATAGTAACCAAAAAAGAGCAGGAATGGCTTTACTAGTATCAGATGAAATTGAGGTTAAATCAGAGAAAGTTTGCAAGCAAAGAAAAAGGATGTTACATGCAGAGGTTGGCAAAAGTAGGTTTACAGTTTAATACAAATAATACAATAAGAAATAATACAAGACTAAGCTTTCACATACAACTGTAAACCTACATTTGTATGCCCCCATATTAATAAAAGATTTGGTACAGCAAGAAGACATAATATATGACATTTATAAACACACATCTTAATGGCAGACCAGTATATGTGAAGCAAAAATTGATAGAATTTCAGGGGCAAATACATTGTTCTACAGTAATAGTTGGAGACTTCAATAACCAACTAACCATAAAAGACAGATCAGACCACTCAGACCTGAGTAAAGAAATAGAAGACTTAACACAATAAACCAACTAGATCTAAAATAGAAAACTACGCAGCAACAACAGAAGACACATTTCTCACAAGTGCACATGGGACATTTTCCAGGGTAGAGAATTTAGGTTAAGCCACAAATGAAGTCTCAATAGATTTTAAAAAGGTATCATTGCTGGTACTTTCTCTGACCACCTTAGGATGAAATCAGAAGTTAAAAAGAAAACTGGAAAATTTACAAAATCATGGAACTTAACACACTTTAAAACAAGTGGCTCAAAGAAGTATTCACAGGGAAAGTTAGTAAACACATAGATGAGAATGAAAACAAAACAACATAGTAAAAGTTATGGAATATGTTTTACAGAAATAGGAAAACTCTTCTTAAAATTTATATGGAAATTCCCGGGACCTCAAATAGCCAAAAATGTTTTTTATTGATTTCTTGTTGCTATATTAAGTTTTCCGCCTTTTTTTTTCCCCTTGCTCTCCCCCTGTCCTGCCTACCTCCCCTTCTACATTCAATCTCCACCCTGTTGTTTATGTCCATGGTTCACTTATACTAGGTCTTGACTAGACTCGTCCCCTTTCCCCCTTTCTCCCTCCAGTCTGATCACTGTCAGTCTGTTCCTTGTTTCTGCCTTGGGTTCTATTTTGTTTATTTGTTTTGTTCATTAGTGCCCTGTATTAGGTGAGATTGTATGGTATTTGTCATTGCCTGGCTTATTTCATTAAGCATGCTGTCCAGTTCCATCCATGCTATCACAAATGGTAGGAGTTCCTTCTTTCTCTCTGCTGAGTAGTATTCCATTGTGTAAATGTACCACAGTTTTTTGAGCCATTTATCTACTGATGGGCACTTAAGCTGTCCAGCATCTGGCTATTGTAAATAGTGCTGCTCTGAACACGGGGCATAGGTTCTTCTGAATTAGTGTTTCAGGATTTTTTGGGTATTTGGGTATAATCTTAGCAGTGGAATTGCTGGATCAAAAGGCAGTTCTATTTATAGTTTTTGAGGAAATCCCATGCTGTTTTCCACAGTGGCTGCACCAGTCTGCATTCCCACCAGTGCACCAGGGGGTTCCCTTTTCTCCACATGCTTACCAGCACTTATTTGTTGATTTGTTAATGATGGCCATTCTGACAGGTGTGAGGTGGTATCTCATTATGATTTTATTTGCATCTCTGATGACTGGTGATAATGAGCATTCTTTCATTTGCTTATGGGCTCTTCGTATGCCCTCTTCAAAGAAATGTCTGTTCAGTTCCTTTGCCCATTTTTTAATTGTGTTGTTGGTCTTGCTGGTGTTGAGTCATATAAGTTCTTTATAAATTTTGGAGATCCAACTCTTGTCTGAGGTATCATTGGCAAATATGTTTTCTTATACAGTTGGTTCCCTTTTCATTTTGCTGATGTTATCTTTAGCTAAGCAGAAACTTTTTAGTTTGATGTAATCCTATTTGTTTATTTGTTTCCTTATTTCCCTTGCCCGAGGAGAAATATCAGTGAAAATATTGCTGTGCAGTATATCTGAAATGTTCCTGCCTGTGTTTTCCGCTAGGACTTTTATGGGGGCACGGCTTATTTAAGTCTTTTATCCATCCTGAATTTATTCTGATGTATGGTGTAAGTTGGTGGTTTATTGTTTCTTTTTGTTGTGTTTTTTTGTTTGCATGTTCCTGCCCAGTTCTCCCAATACCACTTGTTGAAGAGGCCATTTTTATTCCATTTTATGCTCCTTCCCCCTTTGTCAAATACTAATTAACTATAGAGACTTGCTTGGGCTTACTTCTAGGCTCTATATGCCTGGTCTTATGCCAGTACCATACTGTTTTGATTACACTGGCCTTGATATATAGTTTGATATCCAGTATTGTGATTTCTCCTACCGCATTCCTCTTTTCTCAAGAATGCTGAGGCTATTCAGGGTCATTTTTTGTTCCATATAAACGTTTGAAATATTTGTTTTAGATCTGTGAAATATGTCATTGGTATTTTTACAGGGATTGCATTGAATCTATAAACAGCTTTGGGTAGTATGGTCATTTTAATGATGTTATTCTTCTTCTCCATGAACATGGTGTATCCTTTCATGTATTTGTGTTATCTTAAATTTCTTCAGTGTTCTGTAGTTTTCCAAGTACAGGTCTTTTACCTCCTTGGTCAAGTTTATTCCTAAGTACTTTATTTTTCTTATTGCTATAGTAAACGGGATTTTTGTTCTCGTTTCCATCTCTAGTGTGTCATTGTTGGTGTACAAAAATACCTTTGATTTCTGGATATTGACTTTGTGTCCAGCTATTTTGCCAAATTCACTTACTAGGTCAACTCATATTTTGGTGGAGTCTGTCAGGTTTTCTATGTACATTATCATGCCATCTATGAATAATGACAGTTTTACTTCCTCCTTTCTGATCTGGATGCCTTTGATGCCTTTTTCTTATCTAATTACTGTGGCTAGAACTTCCAAAACTATATTAAATAGAAGTGGGAAGAGTGGACACCCTTGCCTTGTTCCTCATCTTAGGGGGAAGGCTTTTAGTTTTTGCCCATTGAGTATGATATTGGCTGCATGTTTCTCATATATGGCCTTTATTATGTGAGGTATGCTCCCTCTATCCCTATTTTGCTAAGAGTTATTATTATAAAAGGGTGCTGTACTTTATCAAACCCTTTGTTATATGATCATATAGTTTTTGCCTTTCAATTTGTTTCTGTGGTGTATTACGTTTATTTGATTTGTGAATATTATACCATCCTTACATCTCTGGGATGAATGCTACTTGATCATGGTGTATGATCTTCCTAAAGTGTTGTTGAATCTGGTTTGTCAATATTTTGTTGAGGATTTTAGCATCTATGTTCATGAGCAATGTTGGCCTATAGTTTTGCTTCTTTGTTGTGTCTTGACCTGGTTTGAGTATTAGAATAATACTGGCCTCATAGAAAGAATTTGGGAGTCTTCCCTCTTCTTAGATATTTTGGAATGAGTTGAGAAAGAGGGGAGTTAGTTCTTCCCTAAATGTTTAGTAAAATTCACCTGTGTAGCCATGCCATCTGGGACTTTTGTGTGCTGGGAATGTTTTGATGACTGCCCAATTTTACTAGTTGCTATCTGTTTATTCAGGCTTTCTCCTTCTTGATTCAGTTTTAGACGGTTATTTTTTTTCGGAAATTTGTCCACTTCGCCTTAGGTTGTCAAATTTCTTGTCATATAGTTGTTTGTAGTAATTTCTTACAATTCTTTGTATATTTGTGGTATCATTTGTGCTTTCTCCTCTTTCATTTCTGATTTTATATATTTGCATCCGCTTTCAAAAATAATTTTGAAAGACAAAAAAGAAAACTGGAGTACTCACATTTTCTGACTTCAAACTTATTACAAAGTAATAGTCAAACCAGTGTGGTATTGGTATAGGTAGACACATTAGACCTATGATACAGACTAGAGAGCCCAGAAATAAACTCACATGTATGCCCCGATGGTTTTTATAAGGGAATCCAAGACCATGTTTTAAACAAATGGTTCCAGGGAAATTGGCTATTCACATACAAAAGAATTTATTTGGACCTTTAGTTGACACCATATGTAAATAGTAACTCAAGCTGTATCAAGGACTTAAACTGTATAAATATAAGAATCAAATCAGTAAAACTCCTAGAAGAAAACATAGGACAAAAGCTTAACAGCGCTGGATATGACAGTAAGTTTTTGTATATCACACCAAAGCCACAGGTAACAAAAAAAATAAAAGGACAAATTGGACTTAATGATCATTAAATAATTTTATATATCAAAAGGTACTATCCACAAAGTAAAAAGCAACTCCCAGAATGGGAGAAAATATTTCCAAACCACATATCTGCTAGGGGGGTTAAGATCCAGAATTATAGAGAACTGCTAAAACTCAACAACAAAAAAACCCTGATTTACTGGAAATACCAGGAAGAACACAGTGTAATGTATATGATTGCCTAACCACTATGCTGTACATCAGAAACTAATACAAAATTATATTAAATTAACTGATTGGAAAATTTTAAGAAATGGCTAAAAGACTTGAATAGACATTTCTCCAAAGAAGATGATAGAATTGGCCAGTAGCAGATAAAAAGTTACACAAGATTACTAAGTGTTAGGGAAATGCAAATCAAACCTAAGTGTCATACAACCTCACACCATTAGGCTGGCTACTATTACAAACCAAGAGAGAGAGGGAAAATAGCAGGTATTGATGAGGATGTGGAGAAAGTGGAACCCTTATGTGCTATTGATGAAAATGTAAAATGGTACAGCCACTGTTAGCAGTGCCTCAAAAAAATTATATGATCCAACAGTTACGCTTCTGGGTATATATTCAAAACAGAGCAGGAACTGGAAAAATTATTTGTACGTCCATTCTCATAACAGAAGTATTTCACATTAGCTAAAACATGGAAGTAACCAAAGGTCCATTGATAGATGAATGAATAAGCAAAATGTGGTAAATACGTACAATGGAATTATTCACCCTTAAAAAGTGTGATATGCTACAATATGATGAACCTTGATGACTTTGTGCTAAGTGAAATAAACCAGTCAAAAAAGGAAAATCTGTATAATTTCACTGCTATGAGGTACTTGGAGTAGACAAAATAATAAAGACAGAGTATAGTGGTGATTGTTAGAACCTTGGTGGAGGGAAATTATTGTTTCATGGGTACAGAGCTTCAGTTTTGCAAGATGCAAAAAGTTATAGGTGGTTGGTGGTGAGATGGTTATACAACAGTGTAAATATACTTAGTACCAATGAAGTGTGCACCTAAAAATTGTTGATAGTAAATTTTATGATGTGTATATTTACCTCAATAGAAAAAATGACAAGACCCTTGTGTATAGGGGAGCACATTTTTCTTTTACTTCAGGGAGCAATATGGTTTGGCATAGCACTTATCCCACTGTAGTTACAATCACAGTTTTGTTTTTTTGTTTTTTTGTTTTCATTTTATTATTTATTTTAATATATTTTACTTATTTTGCTATTACAATTGTCCCAACTTTTCCCCCATTTGCCCCCTCCACTCAGCACCCCATTCCCTCCAGCAATGCCCCCCTTAGGTCAGTCATGTCCATGGCTCTATTCTGTAACCACCAAGGTGTACCTTTTTTTTTCCCTTTCACATCCAGACAACTCACCATTTAATTACTGCCTTCTGTCAGCTTCTCAAATCATATTAATACAAAGTTTTCTTTTCATTATTCCAAAATGCCTACGTTAATTAATTTGTTTAAAGAATTACTCTTTTAAGTAATATGAATTGCAATATTACCAAACACATGCAAATTACATCCATACATATTTTACACATATTTAAAATACATACTGGATTTTGAAGAGGTAATACAAAAAAATTAAAATGTGTCAATAGATTACATAATTATTACATGTGAAATGATAGTATTTTAGATACATTATAGCAAGATTAAGCAGAATACTTACTTTACTCTGGAATGCTATTTTTGTGAAATACAGAAATGGCGTATTGCAGAATTCACTTTTGTGAAAGTTGTCCTAGAGACAGACAGTGCCAGACCCATAGTAAAAAATGAATTTGGTTTTTGAGTCAGATCCTCCTTCCTCCAATAAATAACTCACTGGAACTACAACTTATTCTTTTGGGAGTTCTCCATCTTAAATAGTAGATATATTTATTTATTTAGGCTGTGCACAGGTCTTACTTCTTTTAATACCCTCTGTTTTTCTTCTACATGTGTTTTACAAGTTGAAGTCTTCCGAAATCATGGCACTTGCAGTGCTCAGCTGGTCCCCAGAGTAGAAATTATTACGTCTACTAAGTTGAGGTAAAAAATGAAAATCCCTAGGATTTAAATAATTTTGTAGAATAGTATTCTAGCTAATTTTTAACATGTGATTGACTTCCTATGTGGTCCTAAACTATCAATTGAACTATTTATGAGTCTGTTGAGGTAGAGATTAGGTATGTGCACATTTCAATAATAAAGTTTACTATAGCATTAATTCCTTTTCCCAATTATTCCCAGTTTGGGGGCCTTCATAACTGGAAATGTATATTCACAATTTAGTTGAAAGCAATCTCATCTAATTTACATGCTAATATGAGAATATATATTTATTATCTATGTACACAAATCATATAGTTTAGTAGTTTGCAACTTCCATCCAAATTGGTCTTCATTCTCAGCATCTTTTCTAACCTAAAGATTGACTGATTTCACAGCACACCCATGTCCAGTTGGTTGCTATTTAAAACATAAATAACTAACAAAATTATATATTACACACCCACAAATAAGCACATATTTTGTAACAGTGAATAAGAAAGATAGCATGTCTTCTATGTGATATGCATCCACATTTTCTTTTTTCCTCTTCCTTAACTGCATTCAGTTTTTCTGATTTATTGCAGGTAACCTGATTTTCCCATATTGTGAAATGATACAATCACAGTTTTTGAGACTATTATATATTCTGAGCCAGGAAGTGTATTACAATGTCATTTTCTTTTCTATGCCACATCATATATTTATGGAGTTCAAAAATACATCTTTATTTAGTTTTATGTGCACCTAATGCCGATTATGTTGTGATTTATTTGCTGTTTTGGAAGTGTTCATTCCAAATGTTCACACACACACACACACACACGCAAAATGACTGGAAATGTCTCATGATCTTCTCTCAGACTTGCTTCAATTTAAACTAGTTGCTCTATAAGCCTGGTGCATTGTTTGTTGTGTTAGAATTTTCCTTATTGTCTTATTTTAGATGTCCTGTTTTCTGAACCATGAATTCTTCTTTCCTTGGTTTATTCCTTATTTTGATGAAATGTGCACTTCAAAAGGGATATATCTTTTTTACTCATTGCATATCTAAAACAATGTTTACTCAAATGATAATTTGGCTGAAGTATATAGAAAACACTTTTACAGTGCATTTTTTAAAGTATTGTTTTTGATAAGTGATGCCATTTTTGTTCCAATTCTTTGTGTTTGGGTTATTTTTTTCTGACAGTTTTTTTTTTTTTTTCCCCAAAGATTTTATTATTATTTCCAGAGAGAGGGGAAGGGAGAGAGGCAGAGAGAGAGAGAAACATCAATGTATAGTTGCCTTTCACCTGCCTCCAGCCACATTTCTGACAGTTTTAATGATTCTCTCTGGTGTTTTGAAATTTCTCCCTGACATGTTCAACTATCATCATTTTTTCATTCATTATGGTAGGCATTAGCTAAGTCTTTGTCACTGGGATGTTTCTGTATTGGGGTAAGTTGGGGTTTTTTTGTTTTGTTTTGTTTTGTTTTTTCTGTATTGTTTCTTTGATAAATTTTCACTGTCATTTTCTCTTTTCTCTCTGTTTTTGTTTTCTTTGGAAACTCCTATTGATCTGATATTGTACTTTGTACATCGGCTCCTAATCGTATGATATTTTCTTATTGCCTTCCATCTTTTGTCGTTTTAGTTCCATCTTCTATAAATTATTTTCTAAAATTAATTATTTTAGTTTCAATCTATTTAATTTTGAAAAGCTCTGTAAATTTTTTACTTGTTCTCCAGTCATTCTGTTTTCAATTTTTTCTTGTTTAATAGATATAAATTCACATACTTCTTTATGAATATTAAATATATATTAATAATATACTTTCTTTTGTTCCCAGTAATTTCTCTGTTGTCTCCAGGAGCCCCTTGTTTTATTTTTTTGTTGATTTTGATCTTTCTCATGTTAAAGGATGTCTTCAATTGTGTTAGCTGTTCATATGTATTAAAGAATGGAACACTAAAAAGTTAATTGAAAACCCTATGGTTTTGGATCAAGATAGGGCTGTTTTGCATAGCCATGCAGGTTTGCACTCAAAACTCCAGAGGAGAGTATTATGCTTAGTGAAATAAGCCAGTTAGTGAAGGACAAATATCATATGATCTCACCCATTACGGGACAATAATGAGCAAAACTAACAACAAGCAAAACAGAACCAAGTATATGAATACAAGGAATAGGCCTTCAGTGGTCAGGGGGAAAAGGGTTGGGGGGAGGGGGGAGGCAGAGGCAAGAAAGGGGAGCAGCTTAGACAAGAACCTAGTATAAAGGA
>PVIW01009221.1:0-53698 GCA_004026585.1 Noctilio leporinus
CAAGGCAGAGCCTACTGGGGGCTGGCTTCAGAGTCAACTACCGCAGGACTGTGTCTTGGCTGGCTCAGTTCCTATCTGTTCAAAGGCCTTTACTTTCATGCCCTTGTGTGATGCAATGTTACATCAGCCTTTGAATAATACTTGTATATGTTGTTTTGTGCCACCCTAATAAACATATGTTGATTATGTTGCTCTATTGAGCATGTTCTGAGAGGGTGGTGTTACTCTTCACATAAGCACATGTTGTTTACCATGTTGTACAGCATATGCTTGAAGGGTTGCATCATCCCTCCAGCACATCAGGTAAACATGGCCTCTTAGTTGACAGGACTGACATCATCTAAGTTAGTCTCACTCTCCACAAAATCAGAATTTCACATGGATCCTAGTAGGTAGAAATTTTATGACAAACAGGAGGAATTCATTTTTAATCTAAATGAATTGTTGTGTACACACACAAAGGTTGAAACAATAATCTAAAATAATTTGAGCTTGATGAATTTTTCAGAAAACATTATACCCAATCAATTGTGGTTGAAAATCTCTATATATATCTCTCTCATCATTTCCTGATTGCGTGCATACATGATTATGTTGTGAGTGATGAACCACCCTTATTTCTGAAGGCACTCAACAGTTATTTAGGAAGCCTTAATTTTAAACCTGGCATTTCATTAGTTTATTTGAACACCATGTATAGAATGAACAAATGATGTGTACTTGCTCCAATTAAAAAAATAAAATTGAAAATGCACATTTTATTTCATGTTACTTAAAATTACTTAAATAATGTGTCATTATATATTTATGTGTGAATAAATATTTATTAAGTATTAAATATTTTTACAGTACTTTTCTTAGGTCAAATACTAAATCAAAATACCCTTTTGCATTAATTTTATCATGGAACATGGGGACAAATTAAAATAATAAGAATGTTTTTATTGTACCACACCATTTATGTCTATATTTCAAAACCTATCTAATAACAAGTTGTTAAACTGCTTCTTAAAAATATGCTTTTCTATTCTGATAACTTGACCTCTTGCAACCCTGTTTACACAAATGGATCTATGTGTTCTGCAAGCTATTTGCAAATGTACAAGCCATCTGTAGTTGAATGACTAGTGGAGAAAGGAATACATATCCTGTAGCTGGTCTCCACTGGTCATTTATTTCTGTTTTATAATTTTTATTGTAAAAATAATCTTTAGGCCCTGGCTGGTGGCACAGTGGATAAGTGCCAGCCTGCGATCCCAAAGGTTGCTGATTTGATTCCCAATTAGGGCACATAACCAAGTCTCCAGCCAGGTCTCCAGCCAGATCTGTAGCTGGAGGCAGGTGAAAGGCAACCATACATTGATATTTCTCTCTCTCTGCCTCTCCCTTCCCCTCCCTCTAAAAATAATAAATAAAGTATTTAAAAAAGTAAATAAAATGGGTGTGAGTTATTAAAGAAAAAATAAGGAATAATCTTCAATGTGACTCTTATGTG
The DNA here is from genome assembly GCA_004026585.1 of Noctilio leporinus. Taxonomy (NCBI): domain Eukaryota; kingdom Metazoa; phylum Chordata; class Mammalia; order Chiroptera; family Noctilionidae; genus Noctilio; species Noctilio leporinus. Next base: position 1,496 of record PVIW01009221.1, read on the forward strand.
GCATTTGTGTGTTAAAAATTAGCCTTGAATATTCATGGAATTTTAATTGCACTATGATTTTGAGACTTATTAACAGAGATTAATTTTGGGTATCACTTAGTATTGTTATCCTGAGCTATGCTGCATAGTGGTACTGAAATTGGAAGTTATGTTTCAATGTTAACTGATAGTTACATGACAAGTAAACAAGTTTGTGCTATTCAACTCATTGACTTTAATGAGTCAATAATAGATGTAATAGTCACCTCAGGACCAGATGGCACAGGTTAAAATATCCCCGTGAATACCACTTTTTCACCTTAAGTATCTGATAAATATGTTAACTTTCCACGTTGTGGCAATTGTTGCAATTTCTTAGCAGCTGGCCAGTTACCTTACACTGCAGGGGCCATTGGATGCTGTTTATAGCATAAGTATCAGCTTTATATTCTTAGAGAAAGTGACAGTCAAAAACACCTCTTTCTAAACTACAATATAATATCATAATTGAATAACTGTATAAAATTATTTTGTTCAATTAAATAGCAGTTTGGGAAATCCCTCAAAGAGATCAATCCTATATAATCATTCTGAAAGTTAAGAAGAACCTTCTTAAATGTCAAAATATCAATTGCACAGGCATATTATTTGTCTTTTTTTTTTTTTTTTTTTTTTTTGAAAGATTTTATTTAATTATTTTTAGGAAGAGGGGAAGGGAGAGAGGCAGAGAGGGAGAGAGACATCAATGTATGGTTGCCTTTCACCTGCCACCAGCCACAGATCTGACTGGAGACCTGGTTTGCAACCTTGCTATGTGCCCTGGATGGGGAATCGAATATGTGTCTGTTTTTTCTTAATTTTTGTGTGTTTACTACTTTCTTTAACACATACTTACACACATACAGGCTATAACTAGAGGGTTATTGGTAAAGTGATAATTGCATATATTGTGGAGGAAACTATCTGTAACTTGTAGCAGTGGATTCATTGTTAGTTTTCATGTCTGCAGTCTGCTTTATGAATAGTTCTTATGATTGTTCTCTTCATATTCTTAACAAATTTCATTTTAAATAAGAAAATTTAAATATATTTCCTTTGTGTAATATCTGAAAGCTCATTTTCAGGTTAATATCAAATTGCTGCCTTGGCAACAAAGCAACTATTTTCAAGAGTGTCATATTATTACATCCTTGAAAAGGCAAATGAATATTCACCTTGTCAATTTAATATTCAATATTGCATCAAAACAGAATTCTCATTTCTTATGATAAAACTTTAGTGCCTAGAACTGGCATAAACCAATTGTCACAAGTTTATAGCACATTGAATTTATTGAGTTAAAACAAGAACAATCTATTAAGCTCTCTTCAGTTTACATGCATCACTGAAGTTTTGACCATTTCTCTATGTGTTTAATATTTAAAATGTTAGTTGTAACTAAGCTCTGAGCTATTTAGACACTTCACACTTGTACTTGGTTTCACAGCAGAATAAAAACAGCTGCTGCAGTTCCCACTTAAGAAAGGGCATCTCTGAGGATTTTATATGTGCAAAGATGCCATCATATTAGTTGCTATTTTCCTTGTTGGTAAATGGTACTTTTGGTTATGATAGAGTAAAGCTGTTTTTCCTAGTATATAGAAAGATACTGTTTCTCATAATTTATAATTTTACATGTAGTTCTAGATAATAAAATCTAGCTCTTGGAAATAGCAGAATAGATTATTGAGAAAAATTATTCTACAGAGAAAAATGAAAAATATTGGATAATCTTTTTTAAACTGATGGAATATTTTAAGAAGCTTCTAAAATCCAACATAACTGAATTCATTTGGAGACTTTAAATTTTTCAGGAGAAACTGGTGATCCTGGAGAATAATGTAGAAACTTTGAGAAGACAGGAAGAGTTAAAGCAGTCATCTGATGTTGTGAGAGAAAATGCACAAATTCAAGATGCACAAAAACAAAAACAAAAACAAAAACAAAAAAAAAAAAACAAGGCAATCTGACCAAACCACCTACATTTAATCTGAGATTACAAAGAAACTCTACTACAAAAGTAAGAGGAACAAGATACAGAGTAGCCCTAATGATGATTGAGACCTGCTATTGCTGAAATGAAATAACATTGAATTGCCTTTATCCCTAGGATTGTGACAGAGGAAATTATCTTTAAAAAAATAAAGTATTTTCTTATACCTCAAAATATTTTCAATTTTTATTGACAGTGTGCTCTACCAGACAAAGGGACAAAAACAAATTTTTAAGGAGAAAGAAAAAGAGCAAGTAAAGGTATGTAAATTAAAAAAAAAAACTTATTCAATATTTTCAACAAATACAATTAAGAATTTCCATAGAGAATTAGAAACTATATAAAAAGAAAACAGTAACTGGATCTGAAATGTAAAGTGAATGGATAAGCAGAATACAAACAGATTCATAAATGCAGAGAACATTTTGATGGTTGCCAGATGGGAGGGGATATGGTAAAAAGGATGAAAAGATTATGAAGTACAAATTGATTTTTATAGAATAATCATGAGGATGTAAAATACAGCATGGGAGTGTAGTCAATAATATTTTAATAACAATGTATAGAGTTATATGGTTATGAGATTTATTAGGATGATCACTTAGTAAGTTGCATAATGTTTAAACACTAAGCTATACACTTGAAACTAATATAATATTGTAGGTCAATTGTAATGGAAAAATAAAAGAGAAATTACTTAAAAAGGGAGTCACATGAAAAATACGTAGTGGGATAATAAAATATGTGAAATTAATAATATAATAAATACACGTAGCAGTGGAATAGAAACAGATAAGGAGAGGTTGTGTAAATTGAAGTATCTGAGAAATATACCTCTCCCCAAATTAACACATAGACTAAAACAGAAAATGTAAACAGATTTCAGAGACATAGGAATACAAGAGAAAGGTTTAATTGTACATCTACTTGGAACTACTAAATGCAAGAAATAAAATAAAGAGTATATTTCAAAAATGATAGACATGTTTTAAAACTAATGAGGGTTGTTAGGACACTATTTTAAAAGCCTTACAATCTCCAAGCAAAATAATATACACATGCACACACACAATACATTGTCGTAAAACTGCTACAAAGCAAGGGTTATGACAAAGGTTTTAAAAGCTTCCATAAAAATTAAGTTGTATAATATCCAAGGGAAAGCAGTAACACCATGATCTGATTTCTAAACTAAGTCAAAGAAAGAGACAAGAAAATGCAATATTATTTCAAGTGTTCTAAACAAATAGAAACAAGAGACTATTAATCTAAAATTCCATGCCTATTTAAAATATAGTTTAAAAATATCTATATAAACAAAACTAAGAGAAAAATTACCAGTAGAACCATACAAAAAAGACTATACAAAAACATTTTAATGACCTAATATGAAAGCTCAACATAAAATAAGAAAGAGAACAATTGCCCTGGCTGGTAGCACAGTGGATAAGGTGCCGGCCTGCAAACCCAAAGGTTGCTGGTTCGATTCCCCAGCCAGGGCACATAACCAGGTTGCAAACCAGGTCTCCAGTCAGGTCTGTGGCTGGAGGCAGGTGAAACGCAACCATACATTGATGTCTCTCTCCCTCTCTCCCTTCCCCTCTTTCTAAAAATAATGAAATAAAATATTTAAAAAAAAAAAAAAAAAAAGAAAGAGAACAAAATGTAAACATGTAAATATACAAGGGGGAATCCCCTAAAACAGGAATTATCTACTGGAGGACAGACCTTTGTAGTACAGGCTGCTCCCACTAGATGAGTGTTCTAGGAACCCATCTGTACCAGTGCACCAGTGGCATTATTGTGAGAAGCTGCATTTGGCTTATGTGCATTTTCTTTGAAGACTCTTTCAATGTGTTTTCCTATTTCATGATGGGTGATTTATGAATGTACCTGCCCAACCTAACTGAGTGCTTAGTAGTTTTTGACCAAAAATGGCATGACCCCTGTGCCCCACCCTCCCTGTTCATCAGATCTTACCCTAAGTGACTTTTTTGTTTCCCCAGATGAAAAAGTCCTCAAAGGGAAATATTTTGTTTATGTGGAAGATGTGAAACAAATAATGGCAGAAGCACTAAAAGGCATCAAAATTAATGAGTTCAAAAACTATTTTGAGCAGTGGAAAAATGTCTTGATAGGAGTATTGCACCAAATGGAGAGTACTTCGAAACTGACTGGAGTTTAAATATGTAAGAATAAATACACAATTTTTATAAATAAATTCCAGGATTTTTGCCCCCACCTTTATATTTACAAAATAATGTAAAATGTTTTAATTAAAACTCAAAATGGGATTTTAAAAGTATACATAATATCAAATATGGGCTAATGGTAGCATGTAAGTCTTGGAATGGAAATGTTTTTAAGTTGTTTTGAAATTCTTATAACAATATATATATATATGATTGATAATAAATCAATTAAAATAAATAACTTAAAAATAGGACAAAAAACTAACTGAAAATAAAAGAAAATAATAAAAAGATAATAGAATAGAAAAAATTTAATGAATTAAAATCCATTTATGATAAAAATTATGGCAAATTAGAAAATAAAAGGCATTGTTTTCTTTATCTGATAAGTACAAACAACTAGGGATAAAAAAATGGAATTACTGTTATATGAGAAATGGCAAAAATAACCAATATTACAAATAGAAAATGAAACATCATTACAAATTCTTCAGTTTTTCTAAAAATAATCATATATTATTGTAACAAACTTGAAAGAAATAAAGATAAAAATTTATGTGAAACGGGCCTATCCATAGAAAAGTAAAAACATTATGCCAATTTCAGCTTCCCATTTAGATAATCATATAAAAGTAAGAAAACATTTTTGTTTTAGCAAATCACACTAAAATATTTAGATGCATTGTGTATCTTGAATATTTCATACTGGAGGGATTTGGGGGAGAAAACATCATAGCAAAGGCCAGAAACCAGATAGTCCTGTATAGCACACCAGTATTTTAGTAAGGCTGACCTGTAATCATTTTCTTTTATTTATGCTGGACTAAACTAGGTTAGGTCAGTTGGAAGAGCAGTCTTCTGCCACAGGAAAGCAAATACAGGGTTTTCTAATTCTACATATGAATCTTTTATAAGTTTGGAGAGATTTACTTGCCCATACATCTTTTGGCTAATTTAAAAATCACTCTTCCTCAAAAGTATTTATAAATATGCAAAATTAAAGCACTTACATGTTCAATGCACCCTAACATTTAACACTTAAGTTCTAGTAGTTAGTAAAGACAATATATTCTTCCTGTATTAATTCATTTTAATGTGTAGCTTCATTTCCTCTATGCTGAAATAAATACTTTACAAATAACCTTGAATTGACAGTCCAGGATCCCTGAATATTTTCTTTCTTCTTTTTTCAGATTTATTTATTTATTTGTTTATTCATTTATTTATTTATAGAGAGAGGGGAAGGAAGAGAGGCAGAGAGGGAGAGAGACATCAATGTATGGTTGTCTTTCATCTGCCTCCAGCTACAGACCTGGAGACCTGGCTTGCAACCTAGTTATGTGCCCATTCTGGGAATGATTCTGTATTGTACATATGACAATTCAGATATGTGTTCAAGTAAAATACAGTGTTCTTGTGTTCTGTAGCCCTCAACACTTCACTATTTTGGCTGCCTTTTAAATATAATAGGTGAGTGTTTTAAAAATTATTTTAAAATAGTCTTCAACATTTATAGTTAATGGAAATAGTAAAGCAACATAAAAAGATGGATAAAATAAAGGGAAATTCATTGGACTTTAAAAAATTTGTGTATTTTATGAAGGCAATATTAAAAGATCCACTATTTCAGAATGATAGTAAATTCTGAAGGAAGAACAGTAGAAAATGAAACAAAACAAAAATTACAAAATAAAATTTTATGTGGTACTATAGAATTTGTAGAAAATGTTTATTTCTATAAAATCATTACACAGACTTAGTTATGGGAATAAATGGGAAGAAAGCAGATGAAAATGATTTGTGATTTTTACCTTTCCTTATGAGACTTTTAAATGTCATCAAGGAAGAACATAAGTAGGAGCTTGAATGAACTTGTACTATAAATTCCTATCTACAAAATAAATAATAATGTAAAAGTTAGTACACTAATTTCCTATCAAGTTAAAACTTGTAGTTCTTTTGTAGCTAAACACTTATCCAAAGCATGGAACTCCATGAAGAAAATGCCTGGAGTAGTTCCTTTGCAATTAATATGTTAAAAATTGAGATAATATTTATTGAAGGTTATGATAAAAAACATTACTCATATTGCTAATAGCATGAAAAAAAACCTATCCTGTTTCATAAAAAACTATTAAAAAGAAAACAAAGCCATGTTGGAAATCCCTTAAGATATTTAAATTTTATTGTCATAAACACTACATGAATTTTTAAAAAATTAACTATACATGCCTGGCTGGGTGGCTCATTTGGTTAGAACATAATCCCATACATCAAAAGGTTACAGGTTCGATTTCCAGTCAGGGGCCATACCTAAGTTGTAGGTTTCATCCCTCTCTTGTTCCCCTCTGTCTCTGCCCTTCCCCTTTCTGTAAAATTAATAATTGCAACTATTTACAGATATAGGTATATAATAAACAGTTTTCTAAATGAGTTAAATATTAGTTTTAAAAGGTATTATGTAAGTAAGGCTCATGAAAATGTATATTGAAAAAAGCACTTAAAGGAGGGGAGATATAACAATTTTGTAGAGAAAGAAAATATGTTTTAGAAGTAACATATAATACATAAATGTTCAGTGAGTATAAAAAATAAACTGTTGGTCAGAAGTGGAATTAATATCTGTCTTACTGTTTTGTCAGACATAACTCCTCTTTTATAATAAATTGATTTGTTGACTCAAGTTTAAGAAAACTCATATTATTTAGTATTTTTCTACTATTATATACATTAGTTTAGAACCTACCATATATAGAATAATTAATTAAATCTTGATGTCATCTAAATAAGAAAAACATTGTATAGAGGAACATTATATAGTTTAAAAGTAGAGCAGTGTGGAGTGTGGATTCTAAATCAGCCAGATTATATTTCAGATTCTGATACTTTCAATCAGTATCTATGGGTTTTAAAATTTTTACTTAACTCCTTTTTGCCTAAGTTTCATCATCATCTATGAAATGGGGATTGAAGTCAGTGAGGGTTTTATAAGGGTATAAAATTCAGAAAATTCTAGAAGATCCTCCTGAACTAAATTGCTTGCCATTTCATGCTTGCATAATACATCACAGGGAGGCACTCCCCACCCTCTATATCATTGGTTTAATTGAATGGTCATAAATTCCAGTAGAGCAAGGTTCTGAGGACAAAAATCATCCTTCCCTAAATATAGTAAGGACACTGAGTCTTGAAACACTGTCGTTTCCACACAACTTACTCTATTATATTAGTATGACTTTATTATTCCTGCAAATATCTTGCCTAGGCAATTAGCTAGATTGTTCATTATAGGAACTATCAACTCTTCAGTGGAAAGCACTGATGGTTTGTGCCCTAAGGTTCTTTGAACCTCATTCCACAAAAACCTCACCTCAGTCCTTACCCAATATGTCCCCACTCACCCCACCAAAGAGCTGCATGTAATAGGTGTAAAACATGTAACCTGATAATGCAGAATATGAAATGTGTGAGATTATGAACTCTTTGTTTGAGAGGTATTTATGTAGCCTTATAGCATAGCACAATTTTCCAGTTTTAACATTATTGGAATAAAATGTTATGGGGTTAGAGCCCCTGGAGGGATTATTTCAAAATATATTCAAAGGCAGATTTCTTTTTAGGATGAGAGGTGATTTTATAAAATCATTTATTAGACTTAAAAAAATACAAGGTTGTGTTATTAGTCAAATAAATAAGATAAATATGTATGGTGTGGGACATTTGGGTGGCTTTAGAACTTTGCAGGAAGACCATGCTTTTAAAACTGTAAATAATAATTCATTAATATGGTGATGGCCCATGAGGTCTGCTATGAGTCATACTCCAGTGCCCTGCACCTGATGTGCATGTAGGATGCTGACTCCAGTGAAACTTCAAAGCTGCCTGGAGGGCAATTTTGGTTTGGAATCATTCTCTTCTTCCCATATGAATCCCACTTTAAAACCAAAATTTTCACACAGGAAATTAAATGTATATATTCTACATTTTTGTTCCTTTTATTGGATTTTGAGGCAACATTACTTGTTTCTGTCAATATATGTGGTACATTAAATGCTGTAAATTCCCATAAAGTGAAATAACACATCACAGGATGATGTCGGAATCGTAAATCATGACTATTTCCTGCTACAAACAGATGCTCTTATTTTTAGACCCATGTCAAGATTCATTTTGTTCTTCCAGATTGTTGAACCAAACTTTAATTTTTTGTTATCAAAATGAGCTATTATATTCATGCTGTCTTTTATAAGCCAAGTGAAATGAGTGCTTAGGCATTCAAGGTAAATAAAAATGCATACTTCACTTTTCCACAATTGACTTCAAATACATCAGAACTTAAATCAACAAAGATGAAAATGTGATAGACTTTAAATAATAATCTTTTTTTTTTTTAAAGATTTTATTTCATTATTTTTAGAAAGAGGGGAAGGGAGAGAGGCAGAGAAGGAGAGAGACATCAATGTATGGTTGTGCTTCACCTGCCTCCAGCCACAGACCTGACTGGAGACCTGGTTTGCAACCTGGTTATGTGCCCTGGCTGGGGAATCGAACCTGCGACGTTTGGGTTCGCAGGCCGGCGCCTTAACCACTGTGCTAACAGCCAGGGCTAAATAATAATCTTATTCGACATCATTAAGTAAAGATGACTTCTGTTGAAATAGTATTATGTATGATTTAAGTAGTGATAGTTTTGCCAGAAATATCAGTTTTACATACACAAAATCTGGCTTAGATTCTCTTTGCCTTTGGGAATGGTATGCCATTAATTAGAAAAGGAGGCACTAGAGATTCAGAAGTATATGTTGATGTTTGCTCCTGAAATTCATCAGTATGTTTTTTTTCTCACCACTCCCTTCCATGACCTCTTATAAGATTGGAGCTTGATTTATATGACTCATGAGGGAGGGCAGCAATTGGCATTATCTGCAAATAGATAAAGATTGTATGCTTCTAGGCAGGGGCTGGGTAGATGAGGAAGATGCATTTTCAAAACATCAAAGGTATGTTCTTAGTGATCCAACCAAGGAAAAGCAGAAATAAGGTAGAAAAATATTTTCAAAGTTTGTAACACCATATAAAATAAAAATTTCACTTATAAAAAGCCAACAATCTGCCCTGATTGGTGGCACAGTGGATAAGGTACTTGCTTGCAAATCCAAAGGTTGTTGGTTCTATTCCCCAGCCAGGGTACATAACAAGGCTACAACCCAGGTCACCAGCCAGATCCATAGCTGGAGGCAGGTGAAAGGCAACCATACATTGATGTCTCGCTCCCTCTCTGCCTCTCTCCCTACCCTTCTCTCTAAAAATAATAAATAAAATATTTTTAAAAAAGCTAACAATTTGCTGAAAAATAATTACAAATAACACAGAATTTATTGGAATATTTTTGGGTATTTTTCTTGGTGGTATGAGGTTAAGTGGAGTAGATTTGAAAATATTTAATTTATAATCTAATCTAAGCAGGAAAATTATATTTAAACCATTATTTGGAAATCATCCCAATAATTCAATGTTTTTGTTTTTGGAGTAATAAATACTCTGAAATAATTTTTATTGATTTTTGACAAATGCAACTATAAAAAATATATATCTTTCTATCTTCAGACACTTTAGTTTTAATTTCAAACCAAGTTAGAAAATCTTAGAATATATTTTGTGAAAATCAATTTCTCCTTTTTTCCATTTTAACATAAGTTCTCTCCTTTCTATCTTTATATTCTTCTACTTTCCTCCTTTCTTCCTGTCCTAATTTTTCTTTTCTCTGTCTTCCCAGCTCTCTAATTTCTCTTTCTCTGTTTTCCTTTATATAAGTTGTTCTTTTAACATACTTTCCATATATCGGAGGTAAAGTCTAAAGTACCTTTCTTTAACTATTCACCAAATAAGGAAAAATACATACCCAGAGTAATTGTTGAAATTTATAACTTGAGCAACCAAGACCACAGACTTATAATGGGAATGGGAAAATGTATGGCTAAAATGTGCAGTCAATGTTTGTGAGCAGGTAACTGGATTGTAAATTTTAGTAACTCATAAAACAATTTTTTTTTAATTTCAAAGGTATTAATCATTATTAGTATGATCATTAGCAATAGTTATTTATATAAACTATTATTTTTTCAAAGAATAAGTCTTGAAAATAATATATGAGTCACAGCAGTATGTAATGATATCTTAGAGACAGTGAAAGGCATCATTCAATTTAACTTACACACTGTATGAAATGCTATTATCTTGAGATATACATTAATAGAAAATCAACAGAAGAATTTATCAAGAGGCAGTTTGAAAATGATCATGTTTGCTTCCATAGCCATTGGAAGTTATTTCAAAGAGAATTCCAAGAACTATATTTACAACATCTGGGGAAAAATCACATTTACTAATTAAATATTTCTGAAGTTATTATTTCAACTTATACCATATGTCCTAAAATGCTTAGGAACATCTCAGCACATCAGTTACCAAGGGAATTGATGATAAGCCTCTCCAACATCACTCAATTTTGACAAGGAAGTATTTATAATCTTGTGATTTTATGTTATATTTTGTGTAGACAGTAAAATGTTTAAAAATAAAATCCTTTTGTTTCCTTTGAAGAAATATTCAAGACCTGTTAGTTTTCTTAGATTTTAAGCGTAAATGCATTAATTCTATGACAAACAACTGAGAAATTAATTAAGGTAATGGTAAATTAAAAGTTTTCATGTGCAGGCTCCTTATTTTCTAAAAATTGGCATTATCATCATGAAAAAAATCCTTGTAGCAAAACACAGAGTTTATGGAATCTTTAAATTAAAAAATATTTATCAGGTACTTACTGATAAGATTTTTGCCCTTCAAGGAATGTATAATTTAGTTGGGATGACAAAAATAACAAACAAGAAGCCCAGCACAACAAATAAGTATGTGTTATGAAATGTTGGGTGATGCAGTCAGTACCTATTATGAATTTTATAGCTGCTCCTGGGAGAGGTGAAGAAAATCAGAGGGAAAAGGAAGATGTGAGATTTGGACTATCTATCAAAAGACAGATGGATCTGGTAAAGAAGAAAAAAATGTAAAAAGACAAGGCTTAAGAAAATTTATCTGACTATGGTGTGTGACTAGCTCGTGGGAAATTTAACTTTATTTTTATAAATGTATAGGTAACTTAAAAATATTATAGAATTATTAGAGTAGCTTTTATTCCCATTCTAAATAGGTATTAAATATTTTAAATATTCATATACCAATTGGTTAGAACAAGAGCATTATTATCTCAACCAGTCTGTGAAGAATTATATGTTTTCCATAGCAAACCTAGAAATGGAGGAATACATACAGACTAATGATCTTGAATCACCATAGGTTACTAATAAACACATAAAATAAAAATTATTTACTTAAGTAGCCAAGTTCAAATTGTAATTGTTTTCTTTCTTAGTTTTCAGGTATATTTCATTTATTTGCCACAAAACCACTTTGAACATCAATTACAAATGTGAAAATTATCTCTTGAAAAAAAGTCATTTTTATTTTTTTAAGATTTTATTATTTTTAGAAAGAGGGGAAGGGAAAGAGGCAGAGAGGGAAAGAGACATCAATGTATGGCTGCATTTCACCTGCCTTCAGCCACAGACCTGACTGGAGACCTGGTTTGCAACCTGGTTATGTGCCCTGGCTGGGGAATCAAACCTGCGACCTTTGGGTTCGCAGGCCAGCGCCTTATCCACTATGCTACCAGCCAGGGCTAAAAAGTCATTTTTAAAGTGTTATTATTAGAAAAAATATTTTTTGTTTAAGGACCATTTTAATTTTGAAAAAAGTAATCTTTGATTTTAACTTCTACACTCTGGAACTTCTTAGAAAAGTTGTTTATTCAAAAGAAAAGTAATAAGTTCATTAGCTAATGGATTGTGCTCAGATCTAGATATTTTCATTTTCATATCTATTGTATGTTAATAATATGTTAGTCATGATGTAAATCTAATGATTATTTAAAATCAATGAGGATATTCTGAATGAAAAAAGTGATATTTAAATTTTTCATTAAGACAATATAAGTAGTAAAATTATATGATTTATTAAATTAGAATATTTTTAATAAATTATTCTTATTTTTTGAAACTTCTGCACTGTATATATATATATATATATATATATATATATATATACAAACAATTACATTATTTCAACAACTACAATAGGCTAATACCCCTATTCATTCTTCCCTTTTCACATTGCAACCTCAATATCCCCATTTCTCATCAGAATATATATAGAAATGTATTATATTAACATTAGCACATAGTTCCTTTACTTCATTAACACTGAACTTGCATAATTGGATTTATTTCTCTCTTAACTCTCAATTATGTCTGGGAAACAACAGGTGTTTCCCATTTATCTTCCATTTCTCTCATTACTGTAAATACTTGACATGGCAAATGCTGCCACATTCAATTCTCATCATGATGTAGGTATGTTGATAATGAAAACCATAGGACAGCCCTGGCTGGTGGCATAGTGGATAAGGTGCCAGCCTGTGAACCCAAATGTCTCTGATTTGATTTCCAACAAAGGCTAATAACCAGGTTGCAAGCCAGGTCTCCAGCCAAGTCTGTAGCTGAATTGAAGGCAGGCAAAAGGCAACCACACATTGATGTCTCTCCCCTTCTCTCTAAAAATAATAAATAAAATCTTTAAAAAAAAAAAAACATGGGGCAAATACTTGTTTTGAGCAATATACTCTGCTATGACTTTGTGCTTTCAAGTGCCTTTAAATAATTTTTAACATAATGCAGTCTTAGTTCCTCCTCAATAAAAACCGGTAGTAATATAAATACAATGACTTAAACACAAGTGGATACGATGGCCTTGTGTCTACAGATGGTTAAATAAATATACACTTAGCTCTTTCTTAACCACCAGACATTGTCTCAATATCATTCACTGTCTTACAATTTTTTCTTCTCCTTGAAGACCAAATCCTTTTCCCAGTCAAAGGAATTTATAAGGGTAAGAGTTATAAGCTTCAAAAACCAACACTAATTTAAACTGTATTTAGAATCATACATTAAATTTACTGAACTCAAAAAATATAGAGTTCTGGCTGGTGGCACAGTGTATAAAGCACTGGCCTGCAAACTCCAAGGTTCACTGGTTCAATTCCCAACCAGGGCATATAACCAGGTTGCAAGCCAGATCTCCAGCCAGGTCTGTAGCTGGGGGCAGGTGAAAGGCAACCAGACATTGATGTATCTCTCCCTCTCTGCCCCTCTCCCTTACCCCATCTCTAAAAATAATGAATAAAATTAAAATATATATACATAGAAGTGGTAACAGCTTTTTGAACATTAATTCACATCTGCTAGCTATTGAAACATTTGATTAAATTTGTCAAGTTGCAAATGTTTTTTCATACTTGAGTAAAATTATCTTCTGTGCCAGTTGTATGACCTGTGTACCTCATTTATACTTTGTTCTCTGTTTTATATTAAATCTAACTCAATTTAAGCAGGCACAATATTCTACTTGCCTGTTTTTATAATATCCAACCTGAAAAAACAGGTTTAGACTTTAGAACCCACCAGGTCTCTCTTTGAAAATGTTATCATGGACCAATGTAATCTTCATTTTATATTTTATTATATTAATTCAAGAATTATTTATTGATCATCTATTATAGTTGAGTCACTGTTCCATTTCAGTCCTACTGTATCCAGGCTGTTCATGTATAACATCATGGAGAGAGTAGAGAAGAGATATTTATTCATCAATTATTCATCCCTTCTACAAAGATTTGTTAGATAACCACTCTTGACTAGACAAATTATATATTTCAGCCTGATTATAATCATTTACATATTTTTATAACAAAAAGAAAAATCATAAAAAGAAGAATCCTGGAAGACAGTGAAAAAACAAGATTAGAAGTAACAGAAAGACTATTTCCCCAAATATAAGACTGCTTTTTAGTTCTGATTCCCTCATGAACTCTCAATAATAAAGTGGATGGATTAGATAGATATAATCAATATCCTCATTTTTCAGGTAAACAAACTAAGGTTTAGTTATTTTTGTAATTTCTCCCAAAACTAGTATAGAACTGGAGCTTAGATTTGAACCAAGTATTACCTGACAACAGAGAATTCTATCTGAACTAATAAACATATGAATGATTGACTGAAAGAAATAAATTACTCCATTAAGGAAATATCAAATAATTTCATTCATACCTTTATAAAGTAAATATTCTATAACAGAGGTTGATAAATTTTTTTTCTGCAAAAGGTCAGTAAGTATTTTAAGCACCATGAGCTATACTGTGTATTTGATAATTACTTAACACTAGTAACTAATCAATTCTGCTCTTGTAACAGGAAAATAGGCATAGGCATCAGAGAATAAATAAGTGAAGTTGTGTTTTGATAGAAAAATTATTTACAAAAACAGGTGGCTGCTGAGACATTTAGAAAATACCCAGTCAAGTCAAGAGGAATACCAAGAGTAGATGGTGAAATGTTCTGTATGCCACGGGTTGTAATGGGAGCCCAGAGCAGGCATCTTTAAATCAGAAAGTCCTCCCATTTTCAGAACTCCCTTTAACCAGCTAAAAGGGACCCTTAAAATATATCATCACATTCTTTTGCTCCAACATTTTTGCAACAAAATTATTATGTACATTTCTGGCACTCACTTAGCCAGACTAATAAATATTTTTAATATTTAGTATTTTTTACCTTTTCAGATTTAAACTCCTTCAAGATGTAAATGTTTCTATATTAATTCAGCCAAATGTTGAATAAGCATCACTTTCTATAGCAATATATATAACATGTAATATTCCACATCAAGAAACTTGGGACAGCTCAAACTGCATTGAAACTACATACAATTTCTTATGGTTCAGTATTTGATAGTACATTGATGCTTAAAGGTTCATAAGAGGGCAAGTATATGAACATAGTCTTGGAACCTTTGGGGATGGTAACCTTAGTGACAACAAGATAAAGACCACTTACCCTGTATGAAGCACTCATCTTTGGGGCCCATCAGTTATAAATAGCCCAGTTGCTAGGTCAGTAGCTGGCTAGCAGCCAGGAGAGAGTGGAAAACAGATTGAGGTGAGCCACAGGGAAATGAGCAAGGTTGTCAGAAGGCTATTCAATATGAAAGAGTCAAAGAAACAAAAACGAGGGCATTTAAGGGATGAAAGCAGAAGGAAATTTTTATAAGGTAACTATTCTATTAGTGTTATCTACAATCCCTATATTTTTTCAACTGTGCAACTATCTTTCATACCTATGGAGAATACAGGAAGAATTAGAGGAAGTAGTATATGAAGCATGGTGTATTGATATAACATACTTTGGCAATAGATTCCACCTTCTGTTTTTTGAAATGTAGCCAGGGGATGTAGAAGAGCAGAAAGGAAACAGACAATCAGAGATACAGTGGATTCTGGGGTCCTAGGAAATGTTTAGTCAGTACACATATGTTGCTGAACTTATAGGACACCTTTAAGAGTTAACTAAGCCTTCCCCA
This sequence comes from Noctilio leporinus, assembly GCA_004026585.1. Classification (NCBI taxonomy): domain Eukaryota; kingdom Metazoa; phylum Chordata; class Mammalia; order Chiroptera; family Noctilionidae; genus Noctilio; species Noctilio leporinus. The sequence goes on from PVIW01009221.1 coordinate 17,231, forward strand.
CATGTAAGAGTGACATCTCCAATAGGGTTACCAGTGCAAAGCAATATATAATTTTGCTTCCTAAAAACTACTGTTTTAATTGGCTTTTTATCAAAAAGAAAGCAAAAGGAATTCCATTATTCTTGAGGACACAAATATATTTAAACTTATCTTTGATGTCCTTTTATAGTTTAACTTGTGTAATGAATAAAAAGTTACTGAGCAATAAAAATGTTTGACTTGTCTCTATGAATAAATGAAAACCAACTTTCTGTAGATATAGTTTACATAATATTTTACCCTAAATTAATATTTTATGATCAACTAGTTAACATCTTTGTGCACAAAATGCAGTATTAGGTGCTCTGGAGAGACATAAGAAATCTGAATACATCCTTTGGAGAGTTTATAATGCAGTGAATTAGGATGTTTCCATATTCAAACAATAACAAAGTGATCAAATGTACAGCATAATTGATTTCCATGCTCCATTTGTGTGCTAGATTCTTCCCCTGTCAGTATCAAAATTAATCCACACAATTTCAAAGAGAATGCTTGCAGTTTAGATGATATTGCTGGTTCATAGGCAATTTTAAGAATCCTTAGTGCCTAGCACTTACTGTTGAAATAGGGGACAGAGGGGAGCAAAAAGGGGATGGATGTAATACAACAACAATAAAAAAAAATAAGCATGCATCTGCAAAATAAATAAATAAAAAGGCTAAAAAAAGAAAAGAAATAGTTTCACTTAACATAGGATGGAAATTCATTAGTTAACACTACTTAGACACTAGTATTTTCAGAGATTTCTAGAACAATAATTCATTTTCTTTACTTGGAAAATGCTTCATTTTCCATCATGTAATACAATTGAGGTATTTTTAAATGATTCAAAATAATGCAGTGTTGTATATACAAAATAATTTTTAAATAAATTTATTTTTATTTTTTTTAATATTCTATTTATTATTTTTAGAGAGAGGGGAAGGGAAAGAGGCAGAGAGAGAGAGAGACATCAATGCATGGTTGCCTTTCACATGCCCCCAGCTAAGGACCTGGCTGGAGACCTGGCTTGCAATCTGATTATGTGCCCTGGCTGGGAATCAGACCAGCAACCTTTGGGTTCACAGGCTGGTACCTTATCCACTGTGCCACCAGCCAGGGGCAAAATAATTTTTACTGATGAAATGTTTTTAAGTATATTATGTAATTTTAATTAGTGTAAAATCTACAATCTATAATTTAGAAATAAAAGTGTTGATATTAATGGATCTATCTATATTTACAGAGTAAACTTTTGGGAAAGAAACTATTCCATTGAACATTTTCTAATATTTATTGCAGACATTTCCTGCCAACTAGTAAGAACTTTTTTTTACATAATGAACAATGGTTTAATATATATTTTAATTATGATTAATTTTTTTCAAAAATTGAAAGACTATCCTAATTTTCAAGAATATATATCCATGCCCTGGCTGGTGGCACAGTGGATAGGCGCCAACCTGTGAACCCAAAGGTCACTGGTTTGATTCCCAGTTAGGGCACATAACTAGGTTGCAAGTCAGGTCTCCAGCCAAGTCTGTAGCTGGAGAGAGGTGAAAAGCAACCATACATAGATGTTTCTTTCCCTCTCTGCCTCTCTCCCTTTCCCTCTCTCTAAAAATAATAAATAAAATATTAAAAAAAAAAATAAGAGTCATGGTAAAAATAATAATAACAACAAGAGTCAGTTAGTTGTGAACCCAATGGTCGCTAATTCAATTCCCAGTGAGGGCAGAGAACCAGATTGCAAGCCAGGTCTCCAGCCAGGTCCATAGCTGGAGGCAGGTGAAAGGCAACCATGCATTGATGTCTCTCTCCCTCTCTGCCTCTCTCCCTTCCCCTATCTCTAAATATAATAAATAAAATCTTTTAAAAAATGAGAGTAGAATAAGTAGCCATGTGTAACAACAACCAAAGTTTATTTTATTGTTAGTATTAATTTGTTGTTATTATGTTAAACTTAAACTTGGCTGAAAAAGGTAACAGCAATGCTGCAAGTAAATGATGTTGCTTTCAGTTAGTATAAAATGATGAATGTTAGGGAAATGAAATGATATTTCGTTGTTGCAACATTTATAGCAAATGCAGCAGCAGACAGGTTTGGGAGTTGGACTAGGAAACATAAGTGTGAAACGGAAACGTGGAAAGGATAGGAAGGGATTAGCTACTTGCCAGGTGTTTTCCAACAGAAACAAAGAAGGATTGTCATTATTAAAAGACAATTAAAGACACACTTAGTATGAGGCGCAAGAACTCATCTGGGAGCAATGTACATTCAGGAAATGTGAGCTTTGTGTGGAGGAAAAAGACATGGCATATTTTCCAATAAAATGTGTGCAACCTTTATTAAGCAAAGGAACACCTTATTTATGCAAATTGTTCTACAACTGAATCAATTCGAGGATTCACTATGAAAGTTTCGAGGGAAAAAGGCTATACAACAGTCTCCTAGATTAATGCAACAAAAATTTTAAGGTGGATAAGAGAATAGGCAGAAGTGAGGGGATTTCAAGAAGAAAGAAGAAGAAACAAAGCAAAGACTGATTTCAGGCTGAAGTGAGAGGAAAAAGACAAAGGGAACATCCATCACAAGGGAAGCAGATGAGGTACTGCAGAAGACTAGCAGAGCAGAGATGTATCTTGCTCAGAAAAGGAGACAAAGACATTAGAGGACACTTTTTTCTACAGTCTTTGGATGAAGAAGGAAAGGAGGGGGAAGATTAAAGTGTATGAGTAAATGGTGAAACCAAGAGCTGCAGTAGAATAGCAGGACCCTAAGAAGCTCTTTTCCCAACAGGTAGCATAAAGGAGAAAATAAACCAAAAATAAACAGAGGCGGGGAATAAGTGTAACTCAAAGGTTAAAGAAATGAAATTTAAAAGAATACTTGATGAGGTAATTACATAAATATAAGGAAATAATAATGTAGTCTATTGGAATAGTTATCATAAAATGTAATCCATTTAAAACATGAGATAGGAAAAAGTAAGAGGAGGGGTGTGGAAGAAGGAGAAGTAATACAATGACAGTTTGGGTAAACAGCTGTGTTGTGTTTTGCTTTAGGTATTCTGGACCACAGTTCCTTATATGTTAGGTGAGCAGATGGGACTTCAGGATGGCTGACATCTCCTTGTCCTCTAGCCTTCTGGGGGTTTGCCCTTTCATTCTGGCAATGTGGAATAGCAAATATAGGAAAGGTCAAAGACACTACATCTGAGTCTATGAAAGGACATATTTGAACGGCTCAGGAGAGTATTTCAGTATTAAACATAAAGATTCAGGTAAAAATGAAAGAAATATTTTTAGTCCTAAGGTTTGAGACTCTTCCCAGGGAAAATTAAGTAATTATATTTGTGCAGGAATTAGACATATGGTATTGTATGGCTATTAAAAATTTATGAATCTTCATGGAAAATTTTATAATTTGAGGAAGAAAATTTTGCCTGTCTTTTAGAAAAAATTGAGTAAGTATGAATCTAAGCAAAAAATAATAATAATATTAAATACTCTGAAATTAATCTGTTAGTATGCACCATAATAAGGTGTATAGTGATACACATACTAATTACCTCAGATAGAATTGCAATAAGTTGAAGTATCCAAAAGAATTGATAGGGTGTATAGGAAGTAAGAATTATAAACAGAAAAATATTATATTTCTTATCATGATATTGCAGTATATAAAACTAATTTCACACAATCCTGGAAATTTGAAAGTCGTGTGGAGGATGTCAACAACTTCTGTAAGAACAACAACAACAAAAAATTAATATAATCAATGGTACAGAAAGCTTGCTTTCATTTTAAAGTCTTAGTTACATAACTGGGAAAACATGTTAAATTTGAGAAAAGAAACAGAAAAGTAGATTCTCAGCTTTACATTTAGTGACATACACAGATTGCTCTTAAGCAAAAAACAAGAAACTCAAATAGGACTAGCAGAAAAACAAAACAAAACAAAACAAAAAAACAGAAAGGGCACAAATGAGAGATTACAGACACAGAACCAGCAAAAGATACAGGGATAGATTTGCAAGAATAGGTGTCATGTCTAAACACATTTCACAGGAAAAGGAATAAAAGGATGGGGTTTAAGAGATGTAGGTGGTACTGAATTGGAAGATGTGGGTAATAGAGCATAAGAATCCACAGCATAGAAGAAAGTGATGTAAGCACATATTAGAGCATCACTCAATGTGTTTAATGGTAAGCTAGTAAATATAGGGCAGTTGTGCCCAACTGCCATGGCTTTCTTGCAAAGAAATTTGAGAAAGACCTACAAAAACCAGACTGTTTGCAATGGCATGTGGGAGAAATAACACTCTAAAACAAACACACAGTAAAGCAAGAACTACGAGTAACACAATGTAAAAAAAAAAAAAAAGTGAAATGAAAACAGAAGCTGCAGTTCATGAATATTATTAATCATGTAGAAAGGTACTTTTCATACATTCATATACATATATATAACTGATGAATTGTATTAAAATGTAAGTTCTCTGATTCACACTATGAAATTTTTGGTATTAGAGAATTTACGTATTTTAATCAGTTATAGTTGTAATTGTGATTATTCCTGGATGCTCAAAGTATCCCTTTTGTGCTAATTGAAATATTTTCTTGATAGCCAGCCCCAGTATCTTCTTCACATGACCTCAATAGATTTTATTTTTTGGTTTCTTTCTCTTTGTGGTATAATATTTCCTGGAAGCATTGTGAATGTTTATTGTCCTAGATTGAAATCATCTCACTTGAAGGAGACTTCATTATTTTTGGTAGAGAATTTCTGAGTGCACATATTTTTGCTGTATTGTCACTGATTTTAATTGATTCTTAATTTATAAAGCAGTTAAATATATTATTTAGAAGAAAAATGCTCTGAGTGCTATTTCCAATTGAATCAACTTTGTTGTTTTTACACTTGAAGTAACTTTAAATAAATTTTACTCTGTATGGATATGTTAATCACTCAGAAAACAGATAAGCCTCTTCATTAAGTTTTATTAATTTTTATATATATTTTAAATTTTTGGTTTAATTTTTGTACTGCAAAATGGCTCCATGGTATAGTAGTCAATTAATAAAACATAGTCTTACTTCTATTCCTACTAACTCAACCAGTTATAGCTAACTAAAATTTCTTGTCTTGGTATTCATAACCAAATTAGTGCTACTTAGTATTTTTTACTTATTTATAACATAAACTCTAGATAATTGTACTATGTATGACTTCAAATGTAACAAAAATATTTTCTATTTTATGATTCTTCTTCAGTGTTGCTGTTTTTCTCCAGAATGTAGTTCCTCTGACAATTTAAATTGTTCACTTTCTCCAAACCCCATAAACCTTAGAAAAAGAAATAAAAGGAAAACAAAAATAAAGACTCTAAGCAAAATTTTAATTACTTTTATGACCTATATATTTTTTTCAAAAAGTGCATGGTGGTTTATAACAAATATATGCATTTAATAATTATATAATTATGAATAAAATGTAGAGAAAATCAGAAATATAAAAAATAGTAAAAATAAAATATTTCAGCAAAAAATAATAGTTTTACATGAGTGTGTTCTATCTTCAATTGCAAACACCTAGATTGGGGCTTAGCCTGATCCTTTCCTTCTAGGGGCAGTTACCAGTGAATGGTTCTGATGTGAACCCTCTTGTAAGGAACAAGGATATTAATGGTTTATTTTCAGAGTAGTACAGCCTATAGGAGTAGTCAAAAATTATTAGGGGCCAGAGTACACAAGCAGTGTAACAGACTACCAACCACAAACCGCAAAATGTTGGTTGGAGGGTCCCTGAGGAAATAGGACAAAGGGCTGGGGGAGTAGCCAATCTTTTAAACACTACTGAGAAGATTGTACCTTCCACAGTACTCAGCCAATGAGGAACCGAGGAAAGGGACCTGTGCACTAGGAAATAAAAGCCTCACATCACCTCTGCCAGGCATGCTTGCCCCCTGGACACCTGATCTTGCAAGACTACATTAAAGCCTGGCTTTCACTGTATGTTTTGTCTCCAAGTCCACTTCTTGAGTTTTTGATGATTGGGAATTTATCATACCCTGCAGCCAGTTCCCCAAAAAGACAAGGTTTAGAAACACTAGTTCAGAAACAGGAATCTAATAAAGTACCCAGTAATGTTTTATGATGATACTAGAAAAATAATATAATTTCATGAAGAAATTCTACAACATTTGAAGACAAACTGTCAGGTATTATTAATCCTGAGGATTCCAAATATATGTGTATTAGTATCTCTATTCATGTTAATTATGAGTAAGTTTTAATTAGGAAGAAAAAGGTAAGAAAATAAACATCATTACAGTATTATTATTTTTTTGGTGCTTGCTTTTTCACTATCTGAAACTAACATTATAAATTGTCAGAAAAAGACCATATAGAAAAAAAGAGAACTTTGTCAGGTTAAGGAGAAAATAAAATATCTACTTTTCAATAAAAATCAAATTAGGACACAAGATAGTGAAGGAAAGGTGAAAGCTGCACAAAACTACTAGAACAAATATGGAATTACAATAATTTATAGAAAAATTATTCTGAATAACCAACTGAATACTAGCTGGATAAAGCCTTATATGTAGCAAGGACATACAGAAGAAACTACTTCACCATCACATGACTGGTAGGGAGTGGGGAGGAGGTGATAGTGGACTTGCTGGGCTCCCATGGGCACACCTGAAGTCAGGAGAGCTATTTCAGCCATTAGGGCATGCCACCTGAGAATTGTGGGATGGAAACGGACCCATAAAACATCCAGCTATGAAAAGAAGTGGGGTTTCTATCTGCCAGGGAGAGACAGCTGGTGACACAGAGAGCCTCTTCAAGGGCCAATGCACAAAATGCATTTGTGGCCACATATCCTTGGCTCTGGTAGAGAGAGAGTACAGTAGACTAGAGATGTATGAGAAGAGTTTTTGGCCAGTGTCTCTGTGCAGAGAAGTGAAGGAAAGCCTCCAGGGTCTCTCTTCTGTCATCCTCCATACTGTTGAAGCCATTTTTCTCAAGCAGAGCATCCCCCTTCAAGTGGTATCAGCCTGAGGTGAACTAATAGCCCTGCCTTCTGAAATTACTCTGTCCCAACCTGTGGAGCTTAATCTGGGCTACTGAGTACAGTTGAGGCTATATCAGTTATTAACTTCAACAACTCAGGTGGATCCCTAGGACCACTGAGACATTAGCTAAACCTTCCACAGGACCAGTGCTGGGAAAAAGCCAGTCTTGGCACACAGCCTGGTTGTATCTGCACATGTTAGGCCCAGCAGAGGGAATCCCAAGCTGTGGATCACTGATAGCTCCAAACAGATTTCTGAAGGCCAGTCATAGGTAGCATCTGACGTAGGACTTTATCGAGTACTTAAAGATTTATCTAATACACAGAAATAACACAGAGGCAGTCAAAATGTGAAGACATAGAAACAATAAAAAAGGATCAGCAAGAAATAAAGAATGCAATATCTGAAACCAAAAATACAGTGGAAGGAATGAAAAGGAGGTTCAATAAAGCAGAGGATCAAATCATTGATTAGGAAGGCAAGGTATAAAAAAATATGCTGGCAGAAAAACAAAAGGAAAAATAAATATTAAAAGAATAAGCAAAGCCTAAGAAACCTTTGGTACAACATGAAACATAACAACGTCCATATTATGGGACTATCAGAAGGAGTAAAGAGTGAAACCAACATTGAGAAACTATTTGAAGAAATAGTGGCTGAAAACTTCCCTAGTCTGGTAAAAGAAAAAGTCACACAAGCCCAGAAAACATGGTCTCAAACAGGTTGTATCCAAATCAGCCTATACCAAGAAAAAGCATAATTAAAATGGCAAAGCTTAAAGGTAAGGAAGGGATTCTAAAAGCCACAAGAGAAAAGTAGGTAGTTACCTACAAGGAAGCTCCAATTAGACTGTCATATGATTTCATAACAGAAACATTACAGGCCAAAAGGGTTGCCATAAAATACTCAAGGTGATAAAAAGGAAGGACCTACAACTAATTTACCCTACTAGGTTATCATTTAAAATTGAAGAAGAATTAGAGAGCTTCCAAGATAAGAAATAGCTGAAGAAACTTGTTTAATACCAAACCAGTACTGTAACAAATGTTAAAAGGGTTGATTTAAGAAGTAAAAACGAAAAAATAAAAAGAGAATAAAATGGTTTAAAAATAAAATGGCAATAAATATGTATTTATCCATAACCACCTTAAATGTAAATGGCTTAAATTTTACAACCCCCCAAAAATACATAAGGTAACTGAATAGATAAACAAGACTTATATATATGCTGCCTGCAAGAGACCCATCTCAGATTGAAAGATACATACAGACTAAAAGTAAAGAAATGAAAAAAATATATTTTATGCAAATAGAAAGGAAATAAAGCTGGGGTAGCAGTACTTAATATCTGACAAAAATAGACTTTAAAACCAAGGCTATACAGTAAAGGACACAAAAGGACACAAATCAACAAAAAGATATAACCCTAGTAAACATTTATGCACCTAACATATGAGCACATAATATGTAAAACAAACCTTGATGGGCATAAAAGGAGAGATAGACAGAAATAAAGTCATAATAGGAGATTTTGATACCCTATTGATTTCAATGGAAACATCTTCCAGACAGAACATCAATAACAATATAGCAGTCTTGACAATACACTAGGTAAAATTAATTTAATTTATATTGTTAGAATATTTCACCTCAAAACAGCAGACTATACATAATTTTCAAGTGCACAAGGAATTTTTCTAGGACAGACCACATGTTAGGACACAAAACAAATCTCCATAAATTTAAGAAGACTGAAATCATATAAAGCATCTTCTCTAACCACTATGATATGAAACTAGAAATCAATCACCATAAGAACACAGAAAACATAGAAAAACATGGAAATTAAATAATATGTTATTAAACAATGAATGGGTCAACAATGAGATCAAGGAAGAAATAAAAAGATATCTTGAAATAAATGAGAATGATAACATAACAATACAAATTCTATGGCACATAAGGAAAGCAATCCTATGAGAGAAATTCATAGAATTACAGGCCTGTCTCTAAAAATAAGATAAGCTCAAATAAACAGTCTAAGTTTACACTTAAAAAACTTGAAAAAGAACAAAGCCAAAAGTAAGTAGAAGAAATAAAATAATAAAGATCAGACCAGACATAAATGAAATAGCATTTAAAAAATGACATAAAGGATCAATTAATTCAAGAGTTAGTTCTTTGAGAAGATAAACAAGATTGATAAGCTATTAATTAAAGTCAATAAGAAGAAAAGAGAGAACACCCAAATAAATAAAATCAGAAATGAAAAAAGAGAAATAACAACTCTCACTAAAGAATGTCAACAAATTGGACAACCTGGACAAAATTGATAAATTCCTAGAAACATACAATCTTTTAAAACTAAAGTGGTAAGAATTAGAGTATCTGTATAAACCAATTACACCTAGTTAAATTGAAGTAATAATCCAAAAAGCTCCAACTACATATCTCCAGGACTGGACAGCTTCACAGGAAAACTTGACCAAACATTTTGATAAGAACTAACACCCGTCCCTCTCAAACTATCTCAAAGGATTCAAGAGGAAAAATAGATCCCAAGCTCATTTTAAGAGTTCAGCATTCTCCTAATTTCAAACAAGATAAAGTTACAGGTCAATAACCCTAATAAACACATATGCTAAATCCTCAACATAATATTAGCTAACCAAGTACAGTAATATATCAAAGAGATAATATACAACATGATCAAGTGGGATTTATACTGTTAATACAAAGTTGGTATAGCATTAGCAAATCAATAAATTTGATTCAACACTTAATCAAAATGAAGGATAAAATGATATGATCAAATCAATAGATGCAGAAAAAGGCATTTAATAAAATTCAGCACCCATTTTTGATAAACACTCTCAGCAAAGTATTAATAGAGGGAACACACATAAACATTAAAAAGTCCATATAGGACTTCCAACCAAGATGGAGGCATAGGTAGACATGCTGTGTCTTCCTTCATTACTAAGAAGGAATACATCTACCTCAAAATATATATTTAAAAAAACATTTAAAAGTACCAGAAAGTCAAACTGAAGGGGAGTTCAACAAAGAAATAAGGAAGAAATACTCATCTATACAGGTAGGAGGGGCTGAGCCAAGATGCAGAGGTCAGGGTGTGGCAGCACTTTCAGCAGTGGCAGCAGCGATACTTGCTGCAGCTCCTGTAGTGAGGCCGTGTGAGTAGCAGTGGCCCTGGAGGTGGCACCTTCAGCCTCAGCACTTGCAGAGGCAGTGGCAACTTCCACTGCAGCACCAGCAGTGGTACCCAACAGCAGAGGTTGTAGACTGGCTAGCCCAGTGGTGGTAAGTGCTGTCACACATTACAAAAGTAGGTAAGAAAACCTGAGGAACTATTCCAGCCCCAGACCAGACAATGCAAGTTTCCACCACCAGGCAAAAATTAAGCCACATTGCTTCTATGAAAATCATTGAGGATTCGGGCAGTGGAGGAAACTACCTGTTTTCTCAGCAGAATCTGTTCGTTTAGAGGAAAGGGGGTGTGTGATGAGCAGACAGTATTATTCCCTCTCAGACTCCTACCCCACATACAACACCACAACGTAGTGAAACAGGTCACCCCCCAAAAGTACACTGACATACATAAAAGGCTCTGCCCCTTACAACATAACAGTTGTGACAGCTCTAAGACATAAAGGCAAACATAGGAGACTGTCTAGTTGAGGAGACAGAGCAGTATGGCCCAAAAGAGGAAGAAGATCAAGGTTCCAGTAGGAGAACTGAGAGCAACAAGAAGATAGCTAACCTAACAGACACAGAGTTTAAAATGCTGGTGACAGATATGCTCACAGACTTGACAGATATGTTTGAGTATGGCAAATGCACAAGGGAAGAAGTGAAGGTTATGCTAAATGAAATAAAGAAAAATGTACACAAAACCAATGGTGAAGGAAAAGAAACTGTGGTTCAAATCAATGATTTGGAACATAAGGAATAAATAAACAGCCAACTGGTACAGAAGGAGGAAACAAGAATTGAAATAAATAAGGAGAGGCTTAGGAACCTCTGACACAACTTTAAACATGCTAACATCCAAATCATAGGGTTGCCAGAAAGAAAAGAGGAAAAGCAAGAAACTGAAAATTCATGTGAAAAAAAAAAAAATCAAGAAAACTTCCCAAATTTGAAAAAAGAAACAGATGTACAGGTCCAGGAAGCACAGGGTCCCAAACAGCTAGATGCAAAGAGGACCACAGAAAGATAAATCATAATTAAAATGCCAAAGATTAAAGGTAAAGAGAGAATTTTAATAACAGCAAGAGAAAAGCAGAGTTACCTACAAAGAGGTGCCTATAAGACTATCTCAAAAGAAACTTTGCAAGTAAGAAGAGATTGGCAGGAAGTACTAAAAATGATGAAAAATAAGAATCTACAACAAAAAATACTTTATCCAGCAAAACTACCATCCAGAATAAAAGGGCAGAAAAAGTGCTTCCCAGACAAAGTGAAGCTAAAGGAGTTCATCATCACCAATCCATTATTATATGAAATGTTAAAGGGAAATAGTTAAGAAAAAGAAGATCAAAACTATGAACATTAAAATGACAATAAACTCAAAACTATCAATAACAGAATTGAAGAAATAAAAACAAAAGCAAACTAGCAAACAGCCAGAATAGGAATAAGATCGTAGGTATGGGGATCATCTAGAGGGTTATCTGCTGGGGAGTAGGGGATGAAAAGGGAAAAGAGAGAAAGGGAGAAATGGTGCAGGGATTAAGAAGCATAATTGATAGGCTCAAAATTGACAAGAGGATGTTAATAATAGTATAGGGAATGGAGAAGCCAAGGAAGTTATATGCATGACTGTGGACATGAACTAAAGGTGTGGGATTGCTGGAGGCTAATTGAGTAACTGGACAGATAGGAGTAAAGTGAAAAGAAATTAGGGCAAATGTAACAGCACAATCAATAAAATATCCAAAAAAGACCATGTAGGACAAAACCACTGCCAGCATCATATTCAATGGACAGAAATTACAAGGGTTCCCCTTTAAATTGGGAATAAGTCAAGGATGTCTGCTTTCACCTTTCTTATTCAACATAGACCTGGAATTTTTAGCCATAGCAATAAAATAAGAGGAATAAATAAAAGTCATCCAAATTGGAGAGGAAGAAATAAAATGTTTTTCTTTGCAGATGACATGATACTGTACATAGAGAACCCCAAAGATTCCACTAAAACTGGTAAATGAATTCAGCAAAGCAGCAGGAAGCAAAATTAATACCCAGAAATCAGTTGCATTTTTACATGTCAATAATAAACGAGGAATAAACCTAACAATGAATGTAAATGAACTGTACTTGGAAAATTATAAAACACTGAAGAAAGAAATTGAAAAAGATAAAAATAAGTGGAGGCACACACCATGTTTATGGATAGGAAGAATTAGCATCATTAAAATGTCTGTACTGCCCAAAGGAATCTATAGATGCAATACATTTTCTACCCAGATTCCAATGATGTATTTCTCAGAACTAGGAAAAATATATGAAACCAAGAAGGGACTTGCATAGCAGTAATCAACTTGCAACAGTAATCCTGAGAAAGAACAAAGTTGAAGGAATCATACTACCTAATATAAAGCTATACTGTAAGGCCAAAGAAATCAAAACAGCATGATACTGGCATAACAACAGACACTGTGATCAATAAAACAGAATAGAGGGCACAGAAATAAACCTACATCTTTATGGTCAGTTAATATTCAACAGAGGAATCATGCACATTCAATGGGCAACAGATAGTTTATTCAGTAAATGGTGTCGGGAAAGTTGGACAGATACATGTAGAAAATGAAATCATATAAAAACATTCTTAGAAGAAAACATAGGTAGGAACATCCTGGACAGTATTTCTTTCTGATATATCTTCCCAGGTAAGGGAAACAAACAAACAAACAAAAAAAGAATAAATAAATACATACATACATACATACATAAATAAATAAGAAAATGGGACTACATCAAACTAAAAAAAAAAAATTATAGCAAAGGAGATCATCAACAAAATTAAAACATGAAGTGGGATACCATATTTTCCAATATATCTGATAAGGGGTTAATTTCCAAAATATTAAAAAAGTTATAAAACTCAACACCAAAAACCAAATAACCCAATTAAAAGTTGACAAAGAACCTGAAACAACACTTCTCTAAAGAGGACTTATAGATAGCCAACAGACATATGAAAAGATGCTCAATGTCACTAATCATCAGAGAAATGCAAATTAAAACCACAATGAGATACCACCTCACAGTCAGAATGTCCATCATTAGTAAATCAACAAACAAGTGCTGGTGAGGAGGTGGAGAAAAGGCAAACCTTGTGCACTGTTGGTGGGAATGCAGACTGGTACAACCACTGTGGAAAAATCTTTAAAAAAGTAAAAATAATGGACTCTCTAGATATGTGACACTGATTTCCCTGGAGCTTTAAAAAAATAGGTACCTGTCTGTTTAGTACAAGGTTAATAAATTCTACCATGATATAGAATGTATTCCTAAAGTTTTAGATTTTCTAAACTCCTTTTTAAAATAAGTCCTTTATATCCTATGGAATTAAAAGAAATCATTTGGCCTTGATTTATATTTAACTTATTAGTGTACACAGAGGTGTTAGTTTGTTGTAAAAAAGATGTTTATAGCCAAAATGTATTTCCCACTAGATTACTTCAGCCTACGGGAGGCCACTTTCTGGTTTAAATTAAGGAGGTGGGAGTTTTTGATTAAAAAAATATATGTGTGTATGTATATATATACACATATATATATATATATATATATATACACATATATATATATATTTCTATTTCAATTTACATATATATATTTAATTTAACTGTGATTTCTAGGATCAAAGACAAAAAGTTCACTCACTAGAAAGAAGCATAACATTGAAAATAAGATTAATGTGATGGATGACAATTTAGGTAAAGCACTGAAAAGGAGTTTCATTATATGCGTTTGTTTTTCTTTACTACCTTTTTTATACCAGCCTGAGTTCTCTCTTTTTGCAGTTCTACTTTGTATTTTCATTATTTCTGCCTCATGTAGCCAAGGCAGGCCCAAGTAGTAGTGTTGAAGTAGAGAGGTATAGTTACTTAAAATACCACGCTCCATATTGTGTAGTAGTTGCTATGATATTGGTGCTTTTAACTTAAACATCAGTGTAAATGCACATCACACAATCTTTCAAGTGTGATTGTGTATACATAGATGTATTTTTTATTATTTTAACCTGATGTTAAGTAAAAATACATTTTTCATAAAATATATTTTTCACTTTCAAGGCAATTATAAGATGTAAACAAGGACAAATGGCAATTTAATCATCAACCTACTCAAGGCACAATTTTGAACTTTAAATGCAAGGAAAAAAATAGAGATTTTCAGTTCCATGAAGTGGCTGGTACATCTCATCATGATAGTTCTGAATATACTTATTTCATTGTAATATTTTCTTCTTAAGACTATATTCATGTCATTTTAACTGAAAATGAATAAGTAATATTCAGAATATGCACTGTGTACTGCAAACTTTTGAAAGAGCCAGAACTATGTTGTCTTTTCTACTGCTTTTATTAATAAAAGTGTCTATCAAATCACCATTCTTATAGTATATTTGAATGGCATGTTGATATAAATTAAAATATAACCACACAACAGATTTGAGTATAACCAAATGCAAGCAAATGAGGAGCACATGATGAGATGCAACATGTGGATTTCAGTGTTTAGACCTTATGAACACTTGCACATGTTCAGGAAAGCCCACTGGATAAAATTTATGTATTGCTAATGATTTTTATTAGCCCCTTGGCCCAAAGTAGTGGCAAGATGCCCAGGAATCTGAAGGAATCCTGTTTTTGGTTAGTAGTCAGAATGCAAAGAGTAATAAAATTCAGAAAAGGGGCATAGTGGAAGCTAAAATACATTTATTCATGTACAATGAGTCTACCCAATTTTGCAATTTTGACTTTTTGTTTCCTTTCCCTGATGTTCTTAAATTTGGTTTTATCAGGATATTCTATCTGAAGGATCATTTTTAACAAAGTGCTGTTTTATTCATTTGTGTGTATTTGTTTATATTGTGTGCCTGCAAAATGGCATAAAATAGCCAATATGATCCGCAGCTTTCTTTGCCTTACTGAATGAATGATCCCTTATATTCTTGATGGAACTTCAGATGAACTCACTTTGCTTACATTAAAAGCAGACATTTGAATAATCCAAAAGTTATATGTAATTGTACATAAGAGCTCTCTCTTTCAAAGTAAAGGCAAATGTCTTGCTGGATTGTGCTGTATAGCCACAAGAAAGAGATGACATAGTTCAAAGCAGCATGTCAGCTTTCAATTTTTTCAGGGTGATGGTTATACATTTTTTATTACTAGGTTATTTGTGATTATGTATATATACATATATTTATTTATATACTGCATATGATTGACTCCTATTCAATAATCAAGTAATAGGAGTGTGGGAGATTGAGGAATTTAAATTAGTAGCTGGATAAATGATTATATAAAATACTTTTCTTAGTATCTTGAGAGAAATAATAATACAGTCATATTAGAGAATGTAATTGTTATAGTTTAAAGATACACAATTAGTTATATCAAGATGAAATATTATATATCTGAGATATAGATGTATATAAGGAAATAAGCAGATAGTCATTATGAATGGCTCATATGATAATGTAGACCAAGAAGTCCCATTATCTGTCCTCTGCAAGTTGGACAACTAGAAAAGCCAGTGGTATAATTTAGTCTGAATCCAAAAGTCTGAGCATCAAAGGAGCTGATGGTGTATACAGTCTGAGTCAATTGGCTCAAGAACCAGAAGCATCCATGTCTGAAGGAGGGAGAAGATGGACAGCCCAGCTCAAGCAGAGAGCATATTTTTTCATTTTTGTTCTACTTATCCCTTCAATAGATTGGACAATGCCCACCTGCATTGGTGAGAGGGACTGAGTAAAGAACTCAGTTTACCAATTTCAAATGTTAATATCTTCCAAAAGCACCATCACAGACACTCTCTGAAATAATATTACACTAGCTAAATGGACATTCCTATCATTATCATGTGGGAACCAAAAAATTAGCTATACAACAGACAAATATTGAAGGTGGGTTAAAGATACATAAGGATTATTATACAGCACAACCCTCTTTTGTATGTTTGAAATTTGAAATTGTCATAGTAATAATTGTATACCTTTTTTAGTATTTTCAAAGATAGGGTGGACTATTTCATCTGTTAGTTATGCTACAGGGCAGGTGTCCAGAAGTTTAAATCATAATACTTCAAATGCCCTGGAAATTTCTTATCTAATTTGAATTAGCTTCCATATATACAGGCTAATCCAGAGGGCTAGGCAGTTTTCCTGAATAAAAGCTATCCACATTTTTAGTGGGATGAGAGAGGGCTGGTAATCTCTCTTTCCAGGGAAGTGTGAATTGAATTAGGACCTGAACCAGCTTATAGGCATGGGAAGCAGAGCCCATCTACAGAGCTTGGTCAAAGAAAGTTGATACCAGAAACTAGAAGGAGAGTACTCAATTATAGTGAAATGTGTGTAAAAGAATAACTCTTACAGTCTAGTTAGGGTAAATATTAGGTGCTCCGGTATCTAGGCCTATACTGGTTATTGTCGTGTTAGAGGCCAAAACCTGTGCTGGCAATGGTAGCAGGTAGCCCACAGAACCAAGACAATACCACTGTCATCAAAAACCAGTTCCCTAGTGGTGGCAATCATCACTTAATATAATACTATCCCAGTGACTATAAGGAGTTGGGCTACCTGTTTAAAACTCTCAATACATATAAACCTTTAGGCTACAAGTAAGGTTAGTCAGTTCCCATTCTTCCATGACACTTTACAAAATATTTTATTTATTTATTTTTAGAGAGAAGGTAAGGGAGGGAGATAGGGAGGGAGATAATTTTTTTTTTACAGATTTTATTTATTATTTTTTTAGAGGGGAAGGGATAGAAGCAGAGAGGGAGAAAGACATCAATGTAGATATCAATGTATGATTGCCCTTCACATGCCTCCAGCTATGGATCTGGCTGAAGACCTGGCTGGCAACCTGGTTATGTGTTCTGGCTGGGGAATCGAACCAGCGACCTTTGGGTTCGCAGGCTGGCCCCTTATCCACTGTGCCACCAGACAGGGCTTGAAAGGGAGAGAAATATTAACACGTGTTTGTCTTTTACATGCCCCCAACTTGGGACCTGGCTGGCAACCCAGGCATGTGCCCTGCCTGGAAATCAAATAGTGACCCTTTCATTTTCAGGCTGGTGCCCAATCCACTGAGCTATGCCAGTCAGGGCCCATGGCATTTTCAAATTGATCCTCAATATATCCATTACTTTAGGGACAACCCTGGTCAATGGCATACACTGTGTGAGATCCAATTTTCATTTGTTTGCCCAATGTGTTAATTATTTACAACTATATATCCCATTCTTCTATTTGTTGTTAAAACCAAAGCAGTATTTAAATAATAATACATAAGAAGAGGAAATAAACAAAAATAAATCCTAAATGCTTATTTAGTGGAACAGTCATAACCATCTTGAAAAAAACTGTACATGCCACAAGGCAGCCCAAAATGGATGGAAAATGGTTGCCAAAAAAGGGCCATTGAATATATGGCCACCAATACCCTACTGAAGCAGGTAGGAATAAAATTCACAGGAAATAGAAGCTAGTATTAAAAAAAAAGTATGCAAAATAAGGATGATAAAGCAGTAAACATGATATCATAAATTTCCAAAGTTCAGTTGAATGTGCAGGAATTTAATAAGTGCAACCATTATTGAAAATGCTAAGAGTAAGCAGGAAGACAGCTCAGGTGTAGGGATCCTTGAATTGGGGTGCAGATAAGTCAATGAACAGAGGCAGACATGGAGTCACACACTGAGAACAGTGACCTTTTAAAATAGATACAAATGACCTACTTAGAGGGCCTGAAAAGTCTCAAGTTTAAAGAACTAATAGGAAAACCTCAAACAGGAAAAATAAGAACCCTGAAATCACTATACTATACTATAGATGGAAAATATCATCAGGCATAAATGTAGGCTCTTTTCTTTTTTTTCTTTTTTTAATTTTATTGTTGTTGTATTACATCCATCCCCTTTTTGCTCCCCTCTGTCCCACTCCCCACTTTTTTTTTTTTTTTTTTTTAAGATTTTATTCATTGTTTTTTAGAGAGAGGGGAAGGGAGAGAGGCAAAGAGAGAGAGACATCAAAGTATGATTGCCTTTCACTGGCCTCCAGCTATGGAACTGGCTGGAGACCTGGCTTGAAACCTGGTTATGTGTGCCCTGGCTGGGAAATGAACCAGCGACCTTTGGGTTTGCAGGCTGGCACCCTATTCACCGTGAAACCAGCTGAGGCCCAAATGTAGGTTCTTAATTGGTATGCAGAACAGCTAGAAAGAAAGGGAGGATGGAAGGAAGAGGGAGAGGGAGGAAAAAAGGGATGATTAGTCCCCAAAAGTAATAATATCAATTGCCTCTCAATTAGAAAGCTATTCCCTTAAAAAAAAATGCACAGCGGCCCTGGCTGGTAGCACAGTGGTTAAGGTGCCGGCCTGTGAACCCAAAGGTCTCAGGTTCGATTCCCCAGCCAGGGCACATAACAAGGTTGCAAACCAGGTCTCCAGTCAGGTCTGTGGCTGGAGGCAGGTGAAACACAACCATACACTGATGTCTCTCTCCCTCTCTGCCTCTCTCCCTTCCCCTCTTTCTAAAAATAATGAAATAAAATCTTAAAAAAAAAAAAAAAAAAAAGCACAGCTGATAAGGCATCAGCCTGCTAACCCAGAGGTCCTGGTTTGATTCCTCAGCCATGGCACATAACCAGGTTGCAAGCCAATCTCCAACAAGGTCCATGGCTGAAGGCAGGTGAAAGGCAACCATTCATGGGTGTCTCTCTCCCTCTCTGCCTCTCTCCCTTCCCCTCTCTCTAAAAGTAATAAATAAATATTTTTAATGCAGATAATTGAAGGCATGTTTTCAGAAAATAGCACAACAGACTGACAAATTTACTAAACATGGAATTAGAATAGGATGAGCCTTTCTACCCAATTGTTGCCAGAATTTTTAAAAAGTTACATTCACTTAGGAGACTTTCTTTACTATCAATAAATGGAAAAAATCATACTTCTGGTCATTCTATGGCCATGAGCCAATGAAAAAGATCATCTCAAATAACATATGCACCATGGAAATATTTGGTAATAATTCTTTCGGATATGTTTCTTAGTGTAAGAATTATTTTAGTTTATTTCTCATAGGAGAGATATGCATGTCTTCTGGGGGTGGGGGCTCTATCAAACCAGAAACTAGACAGCTTAATATTAGAAATGTTATTTATTCATGGTTCTGGAGGCCAGAAGCTCTACATCAAGGTGTCCACAAGGTTGACTTCGTCTGAGAGTTGTTAGGGAATATCTGTTCCATTGTTTCATGCCTTCTTGCTTTTGATAGCTGCAGGTAACTTTTGGTGTTCCTTGACATGCAGGTTTCTACTTTCATCCTCATATGCTATTTTCTCTCTATGCAAGTCTGTGTCTAATTTTCTTCCTTTTTATAAGGAAAATTAGTAAAGGTCCATCCTATTTCAGTATGATTCATCTTAAGTAATTATTTCTATGATTATTTTATCCAAAGAAAGTCTAGCTATGTTCTGAGGTACTGGGAGTTAGGACTTCAATATATAAATTTTGATATCTATAATCAAAATCATTAAAAAAGGTATATAGTAAATTTGCCAGGTTAAATACAGGACATTGGGGTAAACTTGAATTTCAGGTAAACAGCAATTATATATTCCATGAAATAATTATGTAAGTATTTTCTATGTAATATTTATATTTTTATTTGCTGAATTACTCAACCATAATGTCTACACTTCAGTAATTTCAAGACTGTAGTTTTTGATGAATGTCAAAACAAACAATTATGTTTTGTTTAACGTAATTCTCACTTAAACCAGAAGCTGTGAGATGAAGTTACTGCTTCACACTTGCTTGTCATTATAAGCATAGCTCAAAGCAGGGTATTTTGCACACAGTATGCACTTAACTTCAGGTACTTAATTTATTAAATTAATAAATTTCACCTTGATGGTTTAAAATTGCTGTATTTATTTCATTAATTAGAATTTGTGAACAAAATTAATAGATATGCATCTGATAATCTATCATATAAATTAGTCTAAATATAATGTTTTATAATTTATGAATATAAGTAGTTATAAAATATGTATGTGGGCTATTATACATTGGGTAAAATTTGTTTAGTATTAGTTTTGTTAACTGTGAAACGACATTAAATATATGTATATATATGTGCTGCCGAAGCGAGCATTAAATATATGTATATAGTACAGATCATTTTGCCTTTTATCACTGACCAAATTATTCAGAAGCGTTACTGGTTATCATTTCAAAAAGGTCAAGATTTGTTAAGTAAATATTTCTGAAATACATCTAATTTATAGGAGAAAATATTTTTTCTTCATTCTCTTCTTTATATAAAATTCAGTCCAGTTGGAATGTAAACATATAATGCAAATTGACACAGATTAATTCCTACAATAACTAGGAAATATGAACTAGAGAAGTGTTGCTATTATATCCTTAATACAGTGGCAAGTCCTCTTACTAAATGAAAGTTGCCTGATAAAATTAGAAACTGAAGGATAATATACAATTCACTTGCTGAATCTTCTTAAATTCTGATTATAGTCATGTTGTGTTAGCAGCCCTTGAAACCTCCCACAATCCAGGGTGTCTTATTTGGCATTTGCATTGTTTCTTAACCTCCATGTATTAAAAAATAATCTTGTACCTCCAACAAGTATGCAGCCTCCTAGGTGACCATTAGGTTTTCTTAAGATTTTATTTATTATTTTTAGAGAGAGGGAAAGGGAGAGAGGCAGAGAGGGAGAGGAACATCAATGCATGGTTGCCCTTCACCTGCATCCAGTCACAGATCCTGCTGGAGACCTGGCCTGCAACCTGGCCATGTACCCTGGCTGGAAATTGCACCAGTGACCCCTGGGCTCACAGGCTGTTGCCTTATCCACTGTGCCACTAGCCAGGACTAGATGACCATTATTAAGCTGATATTTTTGCCTTTCTAATATTGTTGTCATATATTAGGTGCTAAATTAAAAAAAAACTGTTTGAATATGAATACATTTATTAAAAGCAGTAATAATATATACAATTGATATTATATATTGAGACTAACAGATATATAAATGGTATTTCTCTACCAAACAAATATTACATTTTAAAGTTAAGTATGTTAGAGGAGAGCATGCTCACTAAATGACCCATTGCCTCAAAAAGGAGCAGAAGCCAAGTTTGTGGCTAAAGACAATATCACAATGTACATATGTAGCCTCTTAAAAATTAAACTAGTAAGTGAATTTTTGAATTAGTCCTCTGTGGTCCTCCCCTGTTCAACTCCTTATGCTGATCAGGGCAAGACTGGGCAGAGTTTACTTGGCTGGAGTAGCTACAATAGAAACCTATGATGGAGACACAGGCAAAGTAGAGTCAGCAAGCCTCCTCCTGTGAGGTGAGCCAACATTGAATGGTAGGTATCGTACATCTCCAATTAAGAAATAAATGCAGAACATAGAGGGATAAGAAATAGACTAAGAAAGTAGCCAGATACTCAGATATATATGTGTGGGCTTGACTTAAAGGGTTCTCACCACCCACGAATGGTGAGAATTTAAACCCAGAGTAAAGCCTAACTCAATGAAGAAATTCAGAGACAAACAAGCATAGTGGTTGTAATATTGTTCATTGTCTCTTATGAGTTCTAATCTTCAGTCTGGTAAAATAGAAGAAAAAACATATATGATCTGTAATAATTATAGGTACATACATAGTTCAGTGTTATGTTGAATTGTTTTCTGCCTATTACATGTCAAGAAGCAAATTCCAAAAATAATGTTTGAGTGCTCAGAATGTGTTGATGTTTTAGTCTGTAACTCATCACTTATTATTTGCATCCTTAAACTCTCCATGGCTATTTCCAAATATGAGGTCTTTCCAGGATGTATCAAATTAGATACTATGAAAAGTAAAAACATTTATTAAAGAAATTACAAAATGCAAGAAATATTGTACATAGGACAATGACTCCTCAGTTCCCTTGGAATTAGGTACCTTGGGATCTCACATAGTTTTCCCAATTGTGGTCTGCTGCCCTCTGGTATTTTCCTGAATCTCATCAACAGTCTAACATATTTTCTTTCTCAAAGGTGATTTTAGTTTTATGAAAACCAGAAGTCTCAGCACCAAATGTGGTCTGTAGGGGGATGAGTCATTTGGGAGATTTGATGTTTCAAAATTCTGTATGAACTGTGATGCATGAGTGGGTGCATTGTTATGATGAAGCTGCCAATCACCAGTTGCCCATAGCTGCAGCCTTTTGAATCATCCAAATAGTGTCAACAGTGGAATGTTCAAGCTTAATACAAAATTTGATGAAGAGTCATTACTCCACTCAGTCATTTTAAATGTGATGGCCACAGATAACACATGCTCACTCAACAGCATCAATTGCCCCCCTGACTAGTACAGTGAGGTTGTAATGACATGCATGTGCATTTCAGTCCACTCTCTTAGGCTTTCATGTTACATTGATGTTATGCAAACTGTTCTCATTATATTAACAATGGTTAGACTTTTTTCAGACAGACCTTGTATTCTTCAAGAAATTATTATTTTATACTTTGGGACAAGATAATACTACAGCACTTACACTGAAAATCCATAGCAGCAATAAAAATGCAATTAGAAATTGGTACCCTTTCATATTTTAGCATGAAGTCCATCACTTTTTATGTGATCACAGTTGGAAAGAAAATGAAGCCAACACCAATCAGCAAAGGTTTTAAATAATATGAGTATGTAAGACTTGGGAAATGACATCAAAGTTGTAGTGACAGTAACTAAAACTACAAAGGCAATATACATAATTTAATTCTTAGACAGAAAGGTTCCACTTAGAAGGAGTGATACACTCTCATGTTTTATATGCTAACAAACAGAAAAGAGGAAAGAGGAGAAAACCTAAATCAGAAAAGCTGATTGTGGAGTCATTTCACATTCTTGCTTTTCTATAAGCATCATTAGGTAGCTTACATATTGTAACAGTGGAAATAATCTTAACGTAGCTGTGAAACAGGTACAGCTTCACAGACCTTTTCATTATTGTCCTTGCAGCATCAGCAAAATTTTTATGAAAAATCACTATCATATTTCTCCATATTCTTTATTAAGCATTTATGACAAGTTTTAAAATCATGTAATGTTTCATTTACCCTTTTATTGCAAAGTATATTAATATTACTTTCTATATGAGAACAATGAAGTGCAGGGTTTCAGCTATTTAGGTTTTAATTTAGCAGTATCTGAAGGAGAAAGACAGTTTTATTTTCCAAGCCAACTGAAACACTATTCTTAATTTGCCAAACCTGGTTTATCTCTTTTATCTTTACACATTTTGGAGACATACTCTAATAATGCATGTTGAAGAGCATTTACATTAATAGTAAGGTCTTAATTAGAAACAACTTTTTAATCCATAGTAATGACTGGCTTCAAAATTTCTCTTGCCTCATAGTCCCAGGCAGCAGGTTTTCTGCTAGACTTTCATCTAGTGTGTCAATCTTCACATTGCACTGATAAAGACATTAAAATGCTGTCAACAACATGTGGAGCAGAAGCAGGGGAGATAGAATTCAGATCATTCTGTGATTATTATTAAGAGAATAATCCACAAGGAATTCAGATTGGCCCATAATATATAGGAATACATTAAAGATTTAAATGCTTTTTCACAAGATGTAGGATTTGCCTTGGAGAACTCTGCCAAGATTCTGGAATCTGGATGTAAACCAAGAACCTGGCATATCCCTATAGGGTAATACTCACCTTATAAAATAAGACTTATGTATTTACTTAATTATGCCACCTGATGACCCTTCAAATTCATGACCAAAGTTCAACTAAAGTAAATTTCTTTGTGATGAGTGTACTCTCAGTTTGAATAAAATAATTCATCAATTTTTCAATCATGAATGAGTCCAAAATCAATTAAATGTGCATTGACCTTGTGCCATTGATAGTTAAGAACAAGGTTGCAATAAAACATTTCTAGGTTTAATCAATACTTTTCTTCAACTTTTATTCATAGAAGAAAGAATGCATAGTCAGTTAAGTCATTAATGTGAAATATTTTTTATATATAGAAGAGTGACTAACCATTTTTATTGTTACTAATGGTAGAACTCATAGATGAGGTTAAAATATAAGGCAAGATTTAAGAATGTTAATGATAATTTCTTATTTGTAACAGACATGGTTTTGACCCCCAAATTAGTAATCAAACAAAACAATTATTAATGAAAATTAATAACTCTAATATTTTGTAAGAAAAAATAATACAACATATGCATTAATTATATTACTAAAGAAAAGTCACAAAAGCAAAGGGTTTTATTGGTAGATTTATTTTGTAGTTCTGTTAGTTTTTTGTTCTTTTCTACATATTTTCTATTCCCTTGGTTTCTACTTCTTGACAAGTTTTATGTGATTGGTTACATTGGTGACAACCATTTAGAATTAGGATTGAAAATTATATCCATCCTTGAGCCCTGCTCAAGCTTTCCACCTTGCCTCTCTAGAGATAATTACTGTTAATATAATTTTCTTAAAGCTTTCTCCCTACTTAGTTTGTTTACCCTAGATGTTATTTCAAGGATAGATTCTGCTTTATTTTCAAATAATGACTAGAAAATTTAATGTGGCATTAGAATTTAGGGCTGATTATATAGCAACATTTCTTTCCCACACAGATAACAGGCCTACAAAACAGTGTTCTATAGCTGAACTTTAAAATTCAGCTGGCAGGAGATTCATATGCCTTCTGGGGGTACTATCATTATTCACAGCAGTGAGGAAGACAGCCACTGATGTGAATATCTTTCAGATACTCAGTGGTGAGAAAGATGGTAAGTTCTGAAATGTTGAAGCCTTTGCTTTACTTCTCTTTCTCCTCCTCTCCATTCTCTCTCCTTCTCCTCCTTCTTCTCCTTCTTCTCTTCCTTCCTTCCTTCCTTCCTTTCCTCCTCCTCCTCCTCCTCCTCCTCCTCCTCCTTCTTCTTCTTCTTCCTCCTCCTCCTTTGTTTCTCTTCCTCCCTCTCTTCCTTGTTCTCCTGAGTAATAAAAAATAGACTGTCTTCATATCTACCATTATTTAACAGAATACATAAATGAGAGATAGACACATTAATTTTGTCTACAATAATTAAACCAGGGAAATTGAATTTACAGGGAGAAGTCATGGTAAGAAAGCCAAGATATTGGAAATTAAAGTAACTAAAGAGAGAATCAAAGAATTCACTTGGAGATAAAAAATCTCCTAGTAAGTATAGAACATCACAAAATTCTCATACAAAGTTAATGTAACATTTGTTTTATTTAAGGCAAAGGTTTGTGTTCTATCTGTGGAGTGCCATAGTATAATTTAAGTGGAAGAGCAATTGGAATGGCTAGATGACCATGGAAGCAGAAGATTCAATTCAGAGCCTCCACAGAATAGGGAAACACTCTGCCTCATTTCAAACCCTCTTTTACCATCCTGAATCCTAGGAAAAGAAGTTGGATAAGCATGGATCAGTTATAGCATATAGAAGAGGTTAGAACTAATTTAATTTGAATTTCAAAGGATAGGATATTAAATTGAGCTTTAGAAATGGAACTTCCTTTTGACCCAGTGATTCCACTACTAGGATTATATCCGAAGAACCCTGAAACACCAATTCAGAAGAACCTATATACCCCTATGTTCATAGCAGCACTATTTACAATAGCCAAGTGCTGGAAACAACCTAAGTGTCCTTCAGTGGATGATTGGATCAAAAACATTGGTATATTTACAAAATAGACTGCATAGCAGAAAGAAATAAGTTCCTATATTTTGCAACAACATGGATGGAACTGGAGAGTATTATGCTTAGTGAAATAAGCCAGTCAGTGAAAGACAAATAAATACCATATGATCTCACCCATTACAGGAGACTAATGAACAAAACAGACAAATAAGCAAAACTGAACCAGAGACATGAATACAAGGAACAAACTTTCAGAGTGCAGAGGGGAGGGTGGGGAAGGGGAAGAAGGAGGCAAAGAAGGGGAACAGTTTAATCAAGGAACTAGCATGGATGATCTATGGACATGGACAACATGTGGGACTGACAGTGCAAGGGAATGGGAGAATGGGGAAGGGGAGAGCATGGGTAGGGAGAAATTGGATGAATGTAGTACAACAACAATAAAATTAAATAAAAAATCTGGACATTAGAATTATGTGTAAGGGGAGGTCATTAATTAGATATTGGATTTATAAGAAGAATATAATGCAATAATTACTAGGCTGAAGTATCAAAACTGTGTATGCAGAATTATTATCAATATGTTTATGTTCTTTGGCTTACTAGTTTTTTAAGTATTTGCCATAACACATTAATGAATAATAATTTTGAGATTCATTTTGTAGTGCTGCTTCTAAAGACAACTGGTACAAAAACATAGTGGTTTTCCCTGGCTGGTGACACAGTGGATAAGGCACCGACCTGCGAACCCAAAGGTTACTGGTTTGATTCCCCAGACAGCACATAACCAGATTTCAAGCCAGGTCTTCAGCCAGATCCATAGCTGGAGGCAGGTGAAAGGCAACCATACATAGATGTTTCTTT
Source organism: Noctilio leporinus (assembly GCA_004026585.1). Taxonomy (NCBI): domain Eukaryota; kingdom Metazoa; phylum Chordata; class Mammalia; order Chiroptera; family Noctilionidae; genus Noctilio; species Noctilio leporinus. The sequence continues at coordinate 44,177 of PVIW01009221.1, forward strand.
CCCTTTCTGCCTCTCTCCCTACCCCTCTCTCTAAAAATAATAAATAAAATCTTTAAATATATATGTAGTGATTTTTAACTAGTAGAAACATTTGGGCTCTGGCTAGTGACTCAGTGGATTAGCACCAGCCTGCACACCCAAAGGTTGCTGGTTCTATTCCCAGCCAGGGCACCTAACCAGGTTGCAAGCCAGGTCTCCAGCCAGGTTCCCAGCTAGAGGCAGGTGAAAGGCAGCCATACAGTAATGTTTCTCTCCCTTTCTTCCTCCCTCCCTGCCCTTCTCTCTAAAAGTGATGAATAATATCTTTTAAAAAAGACTTAAAAATATCTCTCACATAAATATGTGTATATGTATTTTTGCCTTTTTCAAATTTTGTGTTGCTAGTATGGCAGTACATTTGAGATATTCCTCTTGTTTTAATATTTTGTATGTTAATAATGCAATGTTTATATTGTTATATGTAAATTATGTAAGGTAAAAATTAACATAGTGTAGCTTGACTTTAGAAAAATCTCTTTCTTTTGCTTTTGTTTCTTTTCCTTCCTTTCTTCCTTCTTTTCTTCTTTCTCTCCTTTCTTCCTTTAAATTTCCCTTATATCTATCTCTCTTTTTTCTCTATCATTCTGCTGTCTCATATTTTCTTTCTTTCTCTATTTCTCTATTTTCTCCCTTTATATAAAATATCCATTATGTATGTTAGGGCTTAAAAATAAAACCCCACTTTTTCTTAACTTAACAATTATTCCACTCTACCCTAACTTCTAAAAAGTTCTTAATAATTTGGGTATAATTCCCTTTTTTTCCTTAGATTTTTATTTATCATTCCTAGAGAGAAGGGAAGGGAGGGAGGTAGAGAGGGAAAGAGACATCAATGTATGTTGCCTTTCACCTGCCTCCAGCTATGGACCTAGCTGGAGACCTGGCTTGCAACCTGGTTATGTGCCCTGACTGGGGATAGAACCAGCAACCTTTGGTAGGTGCCTATCCACTGATCGACCAACCAGGGCTTGGATACAATTTTCTTATAGTCACTTATTTATAAGTTGCAGAGGTTGAAATATTTTAGGGTTCTGTAGCACACAAGTTAGGTAGAGAACTAATAAAAGTAACTTACCCTATTCCTGTACCTGAAGAAACTAACAGAGTGATTAAGTAAATTTGTTTTTAGTTACATAGTTAATATGTAGTAGAACATATGTTTTACTCCAAAACTTACTACAAGAATATGCTTTCAATTATGTTAATGCTTTTAATTATCAATCAGAAACCTGTATTTCAGAGTGTAGGTAAAGTTCCCAAGGTCACATACTTAAAATAATATGCACATGTAAAGAAATAATCAGAAAGCAATTTTCTGTGTTATCATTGATTAACCATCTCTTCTATCAGAAAGCACTAACACTAATTATTGTCAAAAGGTGGTATCTGTATGCATGTGTACATGTGTTTTCACAGTTTACCCACTAACTCCATGCTTGAAGAACAGCTCTGAGACTAAGGGCTAGAAAAATGAGCTCAATACATATTTTTAATTTTATTATTAACATGAAAATATTAATTTAAATATTACATATTATAATATTCTATATTATATACCAACTACATTGTATTAGATTAATTAAATATACATTTTCTCTTTAAAAATAAAATGATATTTTGTATATAAAGTTTTACTGGGACATAGTCAAGCTGATATTTTTATGTATTGTACCTAGATGATTTCTTGCTACAAAGCAGAGTTGAATAGCTGTGACAGAGACCACATGGCCCACAAAGCCATAAATATTTACTATCTGGCCCTTTTCGGAATATGCTTGCCAAACCCAAGTTAGGCTTTTACAACTCAAGAAATAGGGCCTTCTGTATTCCTTCTAAAACCAAATGCCAGGTCCACAAATGTAAAATAGTGTAAGACATTAGAGTACTACTAGTCCATGATTAGGTTATACATATCTTTCAACTTCAAGATGGTCAAAGACAAGTTGTGAAATTTTATTTTGACATAATATATAACATTTTATTGATAGAGCACTTAAAACACTGGATGCAGAAAACAAATCAAGTAGTCTGTTATCAGAGTCTATAGGTGGCAGGAAAAACTACCACCACTTTCGATATGGAAAATGATATTGAAAACTGGATAAAGCTTTGATTTTTTAGTGATCTATATAAAGGAAGAGGTTGTTGCTGAAACAGGATTAAACACTTTCTAAGAAAAAATACACATTTCAAATGACATGAAAATAGGCCTATTTTATTTCCTTAGCCCTTCAACCTTAAAACAATAGCATAATCAATTCAGCTTAAGGTTTCTATCAGTATTCTTTCCCTCCATCTCAAATGCCAATCTATGCAAACTAAGCTATATGGTAGTCTCAGCTATGTGGATAAAATTCAGCTAATTTTATCTTTGCAGTGGAAACATTATACACACAATTAATTGGCAGAATTTTAGTAAAATAAACAACATACCACAAAAGTGTTATATTTTGAATTAAATTTATTCTTATATATAAATATATAGTCATTATTTTTTTAATTGTTCAAAAAAGTCTCCATTTGCTGCAATACTAGACTTGATTGGACTTTAGAATCTTGAACATGCTTTAATAAGCTTTTCTTTATCCATGGATATCATAATGTTTTCAATCTTAGCTTTAACAGTCTCTTTATTGTAATGAGATCATTTATTAACTCCTCTCTCACAAATGCTGCATACATGATAGTCTAAAGGATTTGCATCTGGTGAATTAGGTGGCCAGATTTCCTTTGACCAGAATTCAGGAACATTGACACTGAAAAATTCTTGCACCTTTTTGGCATTATGTGCTGGTGCACCATCTTGTTGGAGGAGAAAATGATGTCCAATTGGGACTTGCTTCATCCATGATACAACTACTTCTCTCAAAACGTCAAGGTAAATATCCTGATCTCCACTGATGATCTCCTGGATTCTGTGTACAATATCTGGACTTGTGCAATCCTTACATACCTTTTGTGTTTTCCTAGTTGGTGTGGTGACATCAGAATCAGCATCATACACCTTCTTCACATTGTCAACTGTACGTAAAGGGATGTTATTGAAGTCTGCAATTTCCTTAGCAGTTGGCCCTGCATGTTGTCCAGAAATTATGGGTGCTCTATCATTGTATTCCTTTGACATAATGGTTGCTCTCAGAATTTAACACTTTATATCTGAAACAATGATATTAAATCATAACCCTAGAAACACAATTTTTCAAAATTAATAAGAAGCACATTAAATAAGGAGATGCAAAGTTATTGCCAATTGATTGCATACACCCTGTATACTTAAAAGGACAAATATCTGTATTCAAAATATCTTCCAGAAGATACAGTATTGTAGAATATAGAAATAAACAATTGTATGGTAAGCCATTTGTAATACATGACTTCTTGAAATAGGCAGGACAATAGGTATATCATTTCAGGCACATTTACTGATCTCTAAATTAAGATTTTTTTCAATGTTTATTTTTGACATAAAAGTTAAGAATAGACCATATATTAAGAAAGGCATGAATGGAAAAATGAAATAGAACTTCCTCTGGCCTGTCCTCATCTCAGCTGGTATTCTGTTTCTGCACTTTCCTGTGAGCAGAGGTAAATCAACAATAGTTTTGAAATGTATGGCTACTTTTAAGTTAAAGAGACAATGCTAAAATCCTTGAATTTGGGGGCCAGCCTAATGGGACATTAAGTTCCAAATTATAACTTAATCTTGATGACAAAGAGTTTTATTGGAAGGAGTTCTGAAGTTTGTAATTACTATTACTAAAAATTGATTACATGTGATATTAAATATGTTTAATATAATGACTGTATATTTTTGAGATAGTAAATGCATATAAATGTAGCATTTAAAAAAATTTCCTGTGAGTAGGGGAGAAAATCTCAAATTTCTTCCCACATATTTATTTTCTCTTGAACATTTTCAGATGAGATTATAAATGCTGGAGATGGGTAAGATTACATCTGCAAATGGGAGTGCTGGCTGCAGCAGAAATGAATTTAAGACAAAACAGCCAATCTGTGTACCTTTAGGGGGAAAAAGCCATCCATAACTCAAAGTGACCACAGTTAAAGTGAAGCAATACCATCATCCTCCCAAGGGTTAGAAAAGGTGGGTGACTTGCTGCTGAATAATTTATGTGAAGACTGGAAAAGTTACCAAAGTGCAGGATTTGGGTTTGAGGAACTTGGCAGAAACTGAATAAAAGGAATGACTTTGAGATTATGTCACTTTCTTTTTCATCTGAGTCTTCTCTCCTAGATCAATCCATTTACATAGAATGGATTGCAATTCTCTGTGTGTGGCAGGCTTCTCCTGCTCTCTTTCCTTTGCACAAGCTGGTCCTTTGGCCTGTAACACATTCTCTGAATATTGTCCAGTAGTGGGATGTGACCAAGCTTTAATGTGAGCAATGGAGGTCTCAACATAGCATCAACTGGAAACAGAAAGGGTGCTAACAGGATTCAACTGATGATTTTAAAATGCAGTATGTCCCCAAAAGGAACTAATGATCATCTCTCATAATCCCATTTCTGACAGTTTTGCATTTCAGTAAAAAAAAACCCTTCATTGTTCTAAGTTCCTTGGTGAACATTTAGGATAAGCTCTGACTCTTTTCTTTTAAACCCACACTTAATTCATAAATAGATCCTGTTCATTCTATTTGCAAAATACATTTAGACTTTAACCAACTCTTGAAACTCATTCTCATCTTCCTAGAGATAGCTTCCTAACAGGGATTCAGCTTTAACTCTTGTGTCTTACTACTATCTATACTTGTCATCCAAATGTGCATTTTAAAAACTTGGATCATGCCTCCATCCTTCCCTCTAATGACTTCCCTTATCACTCAGAGAAAACCCAAAAGCTCTTCAATAGTATAGCCAGCATAACTTATGTTTCCCTTTATTTGCACAGCCAGTTACTTTATTTCTCACTATTATCCTGCTCTCTCATGGTGGTATAGGAACAGTGGGGATGCCCTCTCTGTTAAACACTAACCCAGTTGGGAAACTCCTTCGAGGTCCGGCCCACTTGCTATTCCGTTTGACTACAATGCTCCCTCTTCAACCCACACACATACACAAGACTCAGTTCTTTATTTTCTCCAAAGCTTTGCTGAAATACTGTTTTATCAGTAAAAGTTCCATAAGATATACATATGAAGAGGGATTTTCATTTGATTGTTTCTTGCTTCCTTTTATTTTATTTTTTTCATGGAATTGGCTTATATGAATGTTGGGACTTCAAACTGTTTAGGGCAGGAAGGAACTCAGGGTTGTGAGCTTAAGCTCCAGGTCACAATTGGAATTTCTTCTTCAGGGAGACCTCAGTTCTGCCCTTAAGTTCTTAAAACAGATGGACTAAAAACCATCCTTATTATTGAGACAAATCTCCTTTAATTAGACTAAACTGATTTTAGGTTTTAATCACATGTACAAAAACTTTCACAGAAATGCTTAGATTAGTGTTTCAATGACTGGAATAGCTTAGCTAAATTGACACAGACACATAGCTTCTCAGTGAAGCCTCTCCTATTATCATCATTACAACTGCATCCCTCCACCTCAAAGAATTTTAGTGATCTGTCATGCCATCACTTTTTAAAAACCAGCACATAAATATTGGTTAATTTTATATCTCCTTGGATATTAAAAAACACTTGCCAACTGTCAGTCCCTAGGAATTTCTACGTTTATGCATGGCTAGACCTTCCTGCTGGGTCAGCCAGAGAGGCAACCTTGAAGCTAACCTTGCTCCCAGAGCCCGGAACACAGAGGCCCCAAGAATAGCCACATAGCACCCCTGAGCAGACAGGAGTCACCTTTGTGTATATTGCCTCTTTTTTCTAATGTGTATAGAGCCTCCTTTGTTCCAATGTGTATATATAAGATGCCCTTGCTGTGAGTTAAGCCCACTGCTGCTGTATAGGCTGGGAAAAACTGCATGGAATGCCAACACCCCCAATAAGCTGCCCAGCTACATGCAAAGGAGAATAGGTGCAGGGATGTCTTGACTCTCTCTCTCTCTCTCTCTCTCTCTCTCTCTCTCTCTCTCTCTGTGGTTGTTAACTTAAGTGCAGCTGTGATAGGAGTGGGATAACTGTATGCAGGGATGCTGACACTCTAGTTGCCTGACCAGGGAGGTCATAAACCTGCTGCCTGCAATAAAACATGTCAAATCTGAAAGTTCTGAGTACATCCTTCACCAGACCAGAGGCCATCTCCTCACTATTAGATCTACTGGTCCAAAAACTCTTGGACCTGATATCAACACATAGTAAACACTTAAAAATATTTGTTGAATAAACATATACAAACCCAGAGTAGAAAGATTATGAAGAAAAGCAAAAGGGTAAAAATATGGTATATGAAGGAAATCCCTTGAGGTTTCCAGAAATTCTGGAAAAAAAAAAAATTCAACTATACAGAAAAATCAAAAAGAAGACCAAAATAAGCCTTTATACCTTTCACTTTTATTCCAAATGCCACAAAGAACATTCCACCCAGAATTATTCTATTATTGCACACTTAAAATGATTAGTCTTACACTATTTAATAAACATTCTATATTCAAATTCTATAAATTGCTTATCTGATATAGCATATTTTGAAGCCGGACTTTGCTTTCTAGCATTTATAATGATACTTAATGAAACTTTACTCATTACATATGGTTTGTATGTCTCCTTATTTTTTTTTTAAATCTAGATCAGTACCTCAAATTTATTTTCATTTTGTTAGCCTGAAACTCCAAGTGAGTTAGTTGCCTTATACAATAAATTATATTGTAAATTTTGTCTGACACAATAGTATCATAAAATATATTCCTCTACTTCTTATATTTTCTGTAAATGGGGAGTTAAATTTAGACTTTTAGAAAGAATACTCAATATGTCAGCTTTTTTATCCTTCATATGACATCACATTAGCTGTCGCACAGCCCCATAGTGTTTACTGATTAGGAACATCAGGTTTTGAATAGAGATCTTTTGAGATTTATTATACTCCCCATTTTGCATGCCAGGCTGCCTCATTTAGAAAACACATGTTATATATTTTGTGTTTAAACCTTTGCTGCTACTTTTTAAAAAATATGTACCCTTATGACAATAGATGCAATATATGGCTTTCCAGAAAAAATAAAACTTCTAAAGTCTTTAAACATAGCTTTATATTTGGTCTCAGCAAAAGGCAATATGGACACAAAACACTGAGGTGAAAAAAAAGTCTCACACAGACTCAATAATGAAGGAAAGAATAGCTGGAATATAGCATGTTTTAAATGTTGAATGTGTATGTTTTCATTTTATTTTATATGTATTATTTTTACCAGGGAATAATCACATTGTATTTTGCTAATCAATAATTAGAATGTTTATAGATATTCAAAGTATGATTTTCTTCTGGCAATGAAAAGTTTGAAATGAAAGTTTTATACAAAAATAGTGGTAATTCATATTTTTTTTACACATTTTTTTCAAAAATGTAAATCGATCATTTGTAAATCTATCAAGTCCTCTGTTTTAAGAGACCGTTTTGTGTCCAGAGCAACTTGGTTGCTAAAACAGTGTAGGACCAGCTAGCCCATTTTATTCTGCACTTGTTCTCTAAGGCACAGAACCTCTAGATGAAGCCTGAATGCTATACCCCTCTGATGCTTCACACCCTGCTCCAACCCAGTGCACATCCTTCCAAGGGCCTCTGTGCTTTCTGAAACTGGAGGCTCTGTCTTACATTTTTGTTTCTGAGTAACTCATACAGACTTGGTGATTCTTTGTGTCTAAATATAACATATCTCAGACTCTCATCTTTCCTTTTAATTTATTCCTTTGTCCTTGAAGTAAGCAAAGCAATTACTTTTAAATTCATTAGAATTTTAGAAATATTTAATTACTAATAGCAAATGGAAAGCCTTAGAAGCTTGTGCATACACACACGTGTGTGTGTTGCTATTGCTGTTGTGGTAGCTATGGTTGTAGAGGTGGTTATGATAGTTGTCGCTTGAGTTTCTAATCACTTAATTACAAAAATTCTAAAGATGAAGAGAATGACTTGCAGAAAAATAACTATGGTGGAGTGTGATAGATGTATAGGAGGTTCTTTGGACAAAAACGTAAATTCTGAAATTTTGACCAGATGTGATTTGTAGTCTACAGGATGCAGGATGGCAGGTACTCTAGCTATGTCTGCATAACCTCCATTACGCTATGGTTTGGAAACAGCTAGCTTTTATTTGCATCTATCATAATGTTTTAAGCAGAATAAATATTCAACAACTATTTGGGAAAACTAAAACTAGTGTTTGGGTGGATGTAAAAATAAAAGGATTTGAAATCTTGGCTCTCTCTGGTATAGTGGAATCTCATACCTAATTTTTCTCCATTAAGAATTTTACTTGGGGACTTTCTCTAAGTAAATTGTGGTAGAGAGTTTACAATTATGTGGTGAGCTTGAAATTTGAATCTAATCTTCTGTTACAAAAATAATTTTCCACCAGAAAGTTAACTAATATCCCTCAAAACCATATATAAATATTAATGTTATGGTAAAGGTAATATGCAAACACAAGCATATGTACATAATTCATCAATATTTTTCTTAATAGTTCTTGAAGTTTGTTTATGTGGCCACATTTGTATTATCTATATTTTCTCAAATTCCAAAATAGAAATAATTATTGGCTTCTAAATTAATGAAATTGAAATTTGAAATAAAATGGTAAGATAATGCATGTTAGAATTGATGTTAAACTGTGAATTACATTTAGATTGATAAGTTTATCCATCCAAAATATTTAATATGTATAATTAGTATGAGGCTAAAATGGATTTATATGTAAATATATAGAAACCTTCCTTAAGAAACTTACCAAACATATTCATGGTAAAAACTAGGCTATATTATTATTTCTATGCATTTTGTTTGTTTGTTTTTAAAAAACTAATATGAAGATTTTATCAATCAAAATCAGACAATTGACTGCATTACAAGAAACAATTATATTCTGGGATACACTGTCTAGAAACTTGAAACAGAAAAAGGAATACAGTTAACATATTAAAAAGAAACTAAAAACCTTTACGTGGGCCTTGTGGCTATCTTCTTAAGATTTTATGGGCAATACCCAGTCACACTAATATTTTGCTAAAAATCAGACAACATTAAGAACCATTAATTATTTCAATAAATTTGTATTGAGTATTTGTGCTCAGTCAGGACTCTTTGTAACTTGGTGAAATACAAGATAATTATCTTTGTAAAATGTCCACCACACAGAGGCAGAAGTATACCACTAAAACAAATGTCTTGGAAGCCACTTACTCCCATAGATGTGAAACTCACTTATTCCATTGAAAGCCAAGAGCTCATAGGCAGCCCCAGCAAGTAGAATAATACACAAAAGCAGATAGATCTGAAAGGCCATGAAACGTCTTCCTCAATCTGAAAGCTTCCAGATAGCCCTGTCTGTGGAAATTCCCTCTAACC
>PVIW01009222.1:0-53646 GCA_004026585.1 Noctilio leporinus
TCTAAGCTGCTCCCCTTCTTTGCCTCGGCCTCCCCCCTCCCCCCAACCCCATTCCCCCTGACCACTGAAGGCCTATTCCTTGTATTCATATACTTGGTTCTGTTTTGTTTGTTGTTAGTTTTGCTCATTATTATCCCGTAATGGGTGAGATCATATGATATTTATCCTTCACTGACTGGCTTATTTCACTAAGCATAATGCTCTCCAATTCCATCCATGTTGTTACTGTCTTTGTTTTAGACTTTTTCTTTTTCATCCTCTCTCTCCCTGTATATTTTTCCTTTTATCTCTTCCCTTGCTCCCCCACCTCTCTGTCTGGTCCCTTACGTTTCTCATAGTTTTCCTGAGTTTCATTTTCTCTCCTCTCCAGCACATACCACACACACACACACACACGCACCCTTTTCCTGCCTGCACCCTGACATCATGGATCCATCCACAGAGAGCTGGCTCTAAATTTAAAAGGACTCCATAACACCAACCCAGTGGGTGTTGTTTGGCTTCCAGGGCCTTTGTGAAATCACAGACACATATTTCATTCTAGCAACAACTTCCTTCTGGTTGAATCAGCATTGCCCTTGGCACCCAGACATCTGCAAATAGGTGCCCCTCCCCTATGCTCCCGAGACCCCAGGCCCAGCACCCAGGAACATCTCTGAAGGGGTGTGCGGAGGTGGGCTCTCTTCCCCTCACAGCCCTGCACAGCCCCCAAACCAAACCCAGCTCCTGGAGTTTCCTGAAGCCAATTTAGATTTAGGGTGAAAGAATCACAGAGCAGGAAGAAAAAAAATGCCTTCATTACTTTCTTAAAGGGGTAGGTGAGTCGTGTCTGCTCCAAGAAGGTAAACAGACACAGCAGTGAAAAACAAGGTCCGCACCAAGGAACAAACAAGATGTAACATACACCAAAGGATTTGCAAGCAGAAGCTTTAGAAAAATATTTTTCTGTCTAAATCAGAAAGGTTAAGCCAGACCATTTTCTTTAAACATCTACAATTCCTTGCAATGGGTAGAAGTTCCTTTTAATCTGACAGAAAAGGGAACAAGGAGGGCTGATTCTAACTGATGCTTCCCAATTCCCACCTGTGAGCATCAAGGACCATTCTCCTAATACATGTGTGATGCTGCTGTGAGGGTGATGACCACATTCAGGATTCCCGGTCCCAGAGCAGGGCTCTCCCCTCCTGTCTGCTAACCTCACTGGGCATTGCTCCCTCCCTGAGAACAAACTATCCCCTCAGGTGTCTGGGACCAGGATTTCCTTTTCCCAGGTAGAAACCACTGACCTTCAGATGTGTCTAGAGTCTGAAATGAAGTGGGAAATATCAGGAAGAATCTTCTCTATGACTTAACCCCAGTCTATGTTTAAATAGACTCATTGATAAGAAATTCAGAGTCTCCTCAAACAGTGCTTTTTATGTGGAGACAACAATGTCTATTAACGTTAAAGTATAGTTGGGGAATCTCCAATGTTCTTGGCGCACAAGCCTCCCTGCATATACTCTCCTAGCTCCTTCAATCCTCCCCTAAGCCTGCAAGTAGCTGTGTACAAACCCATTTTACAGGTAAGGGGCTCGATATTCAGATAAGCCAAGTGAGTTGGCCAAGGCCCCAGGGTTATTAAGAAGCAGGGCTTAAAAATTACAAGAGGAGAAGAAGAAAGAAGAAAGAAGAAAGAAGAAGAAGAAGAAGAAGCAGCAGCAGCAGCAGCAGCAGCAGCAGCAGCAGCAGCAGGGCTTGGAATAAAATCTAGGTCCAGACAGCATGGTCTCCATTCTGAGATGCTTTCGAAATGAACTCCGACCTCACAGGCCGCATTGGTCCAGGGAAAGGTCCTGCCTCTCTGTGTTCCCACAGCCACTCTGCAGACCTCGGCATGAAGGCCCTGTCTCGGGTGCCTTCCCTCTAGCACAAGCGTTCTTTGGGGGCAGTGCTGACCGCAGACCTGTCTCCAGTAGGCACAGGCCCTAACCCAGGTAGTAAAAACCTGTGTTTACTGATACATGCTAGACCAGCACTGAGGTCAGCCTGGTCTACTCTACAGATTGTGTAAGTAATAGACAAACGAGCTCTGAGAAATCCCAACGGGGCTTTGAATCTCTGATGAAGATAATCAGAACTCTTTAGACCTGGCTTCACGTCTGAGCTTTGCTACTACTAGAATGTGAGATTTCAAGGCAGGTTGGTTTCCCAGGTTCCGCTTCCACAGACATATAATTAACTGGTTACTCTATGTTAGAAAATTCTCCATTTGACCCTTAGAGCAGTCCTGTGAAATAAGGATTATTATTACCCCTACTTTATAAATCAAATCGAATCAAGTGACTGGGTGACAGTTATCTGCGTAAAGACACCTCCCCCGCAGCACCGCTGATTCTACTGGTGAGATAATGAACCGAGATGTGTTTTGCACATGGAATGACGGGGCAGCGTCAGGCACTGCTGTTATCCAGAACCCGGAATTGGAAGGGCAGGTATCTGCAACCCTGCCCCCGTCTTCCAGCACCGTAGTTTGAACTGAGCCACCACCTGGTGAGGCACTGTGGCCCTGAACCCAGCTGACAGGAACGTGTACGGGTTCTGGGGAAGCCATGCCAGCCAGGGCGCCGGGCCAGGCTCCTGGCACCAGAGGCGGGAAGGTTGTCCTCTTTATCAATGAGGCAGGGGCAGTGGGGTCCGAGCTGGGACCCCCGTCTCCATCGACCCAGCTCTGGCTGGCGCAGGGATCAAAGGGGCAGCTCCTGAAGCAATCCGGAACTTAACTTCTGCATGAGAAACCAATGAGCCTTCCCCAGGTATTTTTCCCTCGCAGATTTCCAAGCCAGGCTATTGGTTTTCTGTCACTTCTTTCAGGCCTGATTAACACAGTATAAAATTGAGGGGCTTTCAGCCATTCTTCAAAGAGGAGGAGTCGGTTTCCTGGCTCCTGCTCTGACATAAGCGATTGCATTACCTGCATGTGAACGGAGGGCTGGGGGTGCGGGGAGACGGGATTTGTACACAGCAGGTCGGCCGGCAGAGGCTGGACTTGCAGCTGCAGCACAGCGCTCGGCTGAGGTGCCCGGTCCCAGAATCCCCGGGAAGTCAGAGGGGACGTCGGGGACCATGTGTTCCTTTGCCTGCCAGTAGGAGGCGACACGGCAACCCAGGACTAGGTGGGTGGGGATGGTATTAATGGTCATTTTTATTGGGTACTTCACCATGTGCTATGCTTAGTGTTGGATGTGATTATCTCTTTCAATCCCACTAAAAACTCCTTACGTGATAGGTACCATCATTGTCCCTACTTCACACATGATGGAAACTGAGGCTCAGAGGGCTGGGAGTTGCCTGGGGTAACGTTAGAGGTGCGTGAGGAAGCTGTGATACACCCCAGACACTTTGAAGCCAGGGCTCCTCTGTCCACAAACGCCCTCCATGTAACGCAGCCAGGGCCAAAGCCGGAGAAGCCTCCTCATCGGCCCATTGGCCCAGCCCATCATTCTGGGAGCCAGGCGGGGGATCGCGAGGACTCAGGAAGAGTGGCTTCCTTTGGGGCCTGGAAGCCGTCTCTCTCTCTCTGATGAAAGTCTAACTGGAGATGTTCCCACAGGGGTTAGCGCGGCGGAGAGGAAACGGTGCAGAGATGGGGGGCTCAGTTCCATCCCTAGCTCCGTTCGCTGTCTGGGGCTGTGAGCCCGCATCTTGCACTCTCGCGGCCCCGTTTCCTGAAGGTAGAGGAGCATGGTGATACCGATCTTTCTATGTGATTGGTATCTGTTGGCTCCCCTCTCCCTTCTGGGGGCCTAGGTCCCCTGCGTCTCCGACTGTATCCACGAGTCTATCCTCCACTTCCCGTGTTCTGGGAAGCCCAGCAGAGTGCGTGCACCCAGGCAACACCGCGGGAGACCACACTCAACACTGACGTGCTTGGTTTTGGGCTGGAATTACATCTACCAGTGGTTCGATCCTGATGGAGAGACACTCCACTTAGTGGATGGGAAATAGGTCTGAGGAAACAGTTGGGAAAAGGCATATATTCTGTAAGGAAAGTTTTCCAATATCAAACGTGTGAAAGGCAGAGTAGGAAAAAAATTCTTGGGGGAAAGTTCGGTGAACCTTTGTGTTGGTGATTCCTCACCTTTTTACCTTCATCCTTTGTCCCTTCTTCTGGCCATACTGCCCTCCTGCAGGGCGCCCAGCCTGGGTGTGGTGGCTGCCTCATCTCTGTACTAATTAGCCGTCCTGCCTCTTTAGACCAAAAGAGAAGACCCGACCTTCAAAGTAATGACTTTAAGAACCTTTCCATTTCTTAGTTTAAATGTAGGTAAATTGACAATTTTGTTTACAATGGTCAAAAGGGTGGCATGAGAACAGACTCAGACCTGCCTGCTGACTGCAGGTGAAGCTGGCGAGACAGGAGTGCCATACTTGACCTCTGACCTATCACCGCGACACTGGCCTCTGGGGAGATGGTTCTCAGCGCCGGCTGGCCACGTGCTAGAGCCTCCTAGGAACTCTGACAAGTCCCATGCCCAAGCCTGTCACCCGCTCACACACATCACACTCCTAGGGCTGGGACTCGGGCATCCACATTTTTGTTTAACTCCCCAAGTGATACCAATGGATTGCTAAGGTGGAGAGCTACCGTTTTATGGAAAAAACAACTGGAATAGTTCAGAGGAATAATGTTTATCCCGAATCCCATCCTCTCACCCCTTTCCCATGGGTCTATAATTAAATTCCCTGCCCGCACCAACTCCCTAAGGCCTTGATTGAGTTTTCAGGTGCCTTCGTTTCTGAGGTTGGGCATTTCAGGCTGGGAAGCGGCTGGCCGATGATGTGTGTGCTCCCTGACAACAATTCAACAGCTTGTCTTGACCTGTTGGAGCTTAAAGAGCTGAAGGATAAAGACCTCACATTAAACTAAGGGGTCTCAGTCTCCTCCGGTCTCCCCAGGCTGATAAATAATGGATAATGAGGAGCAACAGTGCTATCACATGCAGAAAGCACTTGGCATCTGCTTCCAAGGCAGCACTTCCCATCTAATCTGAGGTCCAGTGCAGCATGAAATCTGTTTGGTGGATGAGTCAGGTCCTTTTGAAGGGTCCTTTGATGCTGCCAAGTTACTCAATGGAAAAGAAAATACTTCAACTCCAGAATCAGACAGTGTTGGTTTGTGAAAGGTCAAGGGGGTGGTTAGCGTGGATGCAGTTTCTCTTCCTCTTTTAGAGCATGACATCCCGCCTCTATGTATATTTTAGTAGCCGAGCAGCAAATTTCTCAGAGAGGCCATCTAAAATTCAGCTTCTTAGCCCTGGCTGGCGGCTCAGTGGATAGGCACTGGCCTGTGAACCCAAAGGTGGCTGGTTTGATTCCCAGCCAGGGCCCATAACCAGGTTGCAAGCCAGGTCTCCAGCCAGGTCTCCAGCTGGAGGCAGGTGAAAGGCAACCATACATTGATGTCTCTCTCCCTTCCTCTCTCTCTCTCTGAAAGTAATAAAATCTTAAAAAAAAAAAAAGTAAAACGAAAATAAAATTCAGCATCTTAGCTATCTTTTACTGTTTTCCTCTTTACAGAAGGTATCAAAGCCCATTTGCTTAATTATTTTTGGTGTCCTCCACTAGGGTTGAAAATTCACACTGGTAACATGACTTGTTTTGTATGTCTTGTGCCTAACAGAGCGCCTGGCTGAACGGATGCTGGATATACAACATGTAACATCTGCTTTACACAGTTTCAGGGCATGTTTTGCTTTATTAGCTCTAGCTTCTTTATGCCTTTTTACAGAAATTGGGGCCTTTCAAATGGTGAAGAGGCAGCAACACACACTGGGGAAGAGCCTAACTTCTGCTTGGGTATATGAGGTCTGCCTCGAAAGTATGGAGCCAAGACAGTGAAAATGGTTTGTGCAGCTGATACTTTCGGGACAGACCTCGTATGTCTGTGTAGCTTTGGAGAAGTCACATCCTCAGCTTGTGGAAAAAAGAGGGATTCCGTTCCAACCCTCTGATCATGCTGATGTCTCGGTGAGAAAATGTGCTAGAGGAGGCAGACCCATCAGTGAACCTGGCAGGTAGTAGCAGACATCCTCTCCCACAGGGTGGAGAAGAGCCAAGGTGCTCTAATGCATAGAACTTCAAGTCTAGACTACTGGGTCAACGACTTAACCTTTCCGGGTCTTGGTTTTCTCATTTTAAAAGTAATCATGTTTAAATCAATACTTTATTAAGATCCTTATAAAAACAGTATTTCACAGAGAACTAATTTTTCCAATGCCTTATTCAAAACTGGATAAATCTTCAGTTTTGAAATAAGTTTGGGAAATACCACACAGTCTATGCCTCCTGATCTAGTCAAGAGTGAACAATAAATACTGAACATCTACCGTATATTACACATTGGATACATCAGTGAATAGACATGAATTCCTGTCCTCATGGAGCTTATTGGTTACTAAGACCAAACAGATAATAAATAAATAAGAAAGTGTGTAATATACTAGATGATAGTAAATGCTATGGAGAAAAAGATAGCACGGAAAGTGGTTTAGAAAGGAGGAGGGAGAGCAAGGAAGCATTTCTTTCTTTCATAATTCCTACAGAATCCCATGGAAGGCTCTGATTGGCTGGCATGGTTCATATGCCCGCCCCTTTGGAATAACTGCTGTTGAAGAAATTTCATGACTCTGTGATTGGCTAGGCTTGGTAACATCTTCACTCCTGTGGATCAGGAGACAGAGTTGGCTTTCTGAAGGAGTAAGCAGACAAAAGTTACAATGGGCACCACAGCCCAAAAGCCCTTTCGAGAAAGGCATTTTTTATTTTTTATTTTCTTGATGAATTAAGAATTCTGAGAAATCCTGTTGTAAATAAATGAATATACCTTCACTTCACCCAATATTTCCCCAATGCAGTTAGCAGCATTCTCTCTCTTTTTTTTTTTTTGGTAGAGTACATATTACTGACCCTTTGATAAACTCAGCTATACACTGAGTTTATATGCTATACACTAAATCATATCAGCTATACATTGATATGATTTAGTCAATGAGCCATCTGTGTGTAGTTCATACAATCTCATTCTTAGTAAATCTAGAGTTTGAGAAAATTTTTTAATTTTTAAAAGAATTTCTAGTTTCAAACAGTTCATCCTCTTCTTTTTATTTCCTTTAACAAAGGAATGTCGGTACAAGTAAGTGTCTTTCCTCAAATGTAGTGAGAACCTTGAAGTTTCTAAGGCAGGGTTGCCCCCATGGTCAGCAAAGGATATGCAAAAAACAAATGAATGAATCAGAAGTTGGAGCACTATGTTTGTTTGTTTGTTTTTTAATAGTAGAGAGTTTATTTAGAAAGTCACAGAGGTAGAAGAAAGGGGCTCAGGAAATAAGTTATAGAGGGAAAAGTCACCCTTGGAGCTTAGGGAGAGAAGAGTAAATGTGATGTGCCCAGGGTGGGAGGGAACAAGGTGGGGAGGGATGGGAAAAGCCCAGGTGAGCTCCTGAGAGGGACAGCTGAAGCACTGAGTTTAATGGGGGTGGGAGGGACTTATGGACCACCAGTTGTCCAGATCAAATTAGTCTAGTTTAATGAGAAACTTCCATGAAGTTTGATAGAAATATATGTAAAATCACAACCCTGTAAAATGTCATGTCATATTCCTTGTGACTTTGGGAAATGTCATGAAGTAAGCTATATCAGTAGGGCTCTTAATGCCTCCAATAAAAGTGTCTCATGGGGAGCAAAGTCGATATTTACAATTGCTGTTGAGCCGTGGGTCACAACACATAAAACAGCTGGTGGAAGGGCAAAAGCAGAAGTCACCAAACCATTCACAGCAGCTGTCAGTGTCTGTGGGTAGGGTCCAAAACTGACCCCATTACTAAGTCAGTGTTTCACTCTAGGAATTTAGGTCACCCTCTGAGGAACCTAGATTCTCTCCCAGTGATGCTGTGGTAACAGTAATGAACTCCTGAAGTGTAGGAGGAAAGGTAAATGAAGTTGAAGGCTAAGGGACTACCTAGTATTCTTTTCCTTCAGAAAAGTATTTTTGTTTTCTTGTTTTTAAAAGTCTCTAGCTTGATTTCACTTTAAAATTCTATGAGTGCCATTTAAAACATTAAAATGTGTGAATAAAAAGGTACTCATCATTTCTCAGATAAGAATATCTACTATTAAACTTTTGGTGAGGTGTTTTAACTTTCATGTGACCTTTTTTTATGTTTTTGTTTATGCAGATACACAGATAAGTATAAAGTGTTTTGTGTGTTGATAAAATGCATTTCTGTCATATCATTTACACTACTTTTATATCATAAATATTTCCCCACATCAACAGAAACTCTTCACATGCATCATTTTAATTGCTACATAATATTCCATCTATTAAATTCATTGTAATTTCTTCGCTGCCCTACTACTACTCTTGAAGATGCACGTTGCCCTTACATTCCTATGTTTTTGCTGCTATAAATAAAACTGATGTAAGAATTTGCACACTGGACTTCAGAAAATAGAATATTTTGCCCTTTCAGGAACATGAAACTTTAGAGGAAAACATACGGGCTAATGGAGGACTTCTCCAAGTCATTGTGAAAGAATTAAAAGAGCGAAAGGACAGTGTCGCCATAGCCATGTCACTGTTGCTGTGACACAGGGCTTTGCTTTGGTGTTGGGGAGGAGAGTTTTCTTTAAATTGTTGGAGGGAGAAAATGCCAAGAGGGTGAACACTAGAAACTACTCTTTCCTCACCAAAATACAGGGGAAAAAAGCAACAATCAAACAAAATCATTAGGAGGGATGCAGACTTTAGCATCATTGTAAGGAAAAGACAATGACAGCATTTAGTGTTGATGAAGGCAACTGGTAGCATTAAACTCTTAACAGTGCTGAAGGCCCTCTAAGAACAGAAAGAATGACTAAAGAGGGCGCAGGGGCAGTCAATGGCAATCAATCCATTCATGCCTTTGATTAATATTTTCAATGCTGCTACGAATGTAGGGTACACCACTCTAAGTCAAGCAAGCCACCTTCCGTGGGGTGGTGAGCATCAATATAATATACAGATGATGTATTATAGAACTGTACACCTGAAATCTATATTATTTTATTAACTAATGTCACCTCAATAAATTCAATAAAAAGGGGAAAATAATGTAGCAGGTAACTAGTAATAATGGAGATTTTGTGATATAGTATCCAAATCATAATCATTCTTACACACATATACATATTTTCTCTTAAGTCATATTTTTCTTCTGTAAAATTCTAGTAAGCCCTTTATTAAAAACAGTAGTTCCTTTTTCTACTAGACAAGGGTGGCAACTGGGCTAATCCCACCAGTAACTCATGCTTGCTTCAAAGGCAAGCCACGCCAAAATGACACGCCACCAACAAAGCACATGGGAAACCACCATGTTAAACTTCTCCCTAGCAGACCATTAAGCTGGTTTTTCAAGCATTTGGAACCTGTCTACCACACAGATCCTCAGGCCATTCTGTATCATTTGCCTGGTGTTCAAAGGGCTGCCACTGTGGAAAATGGGACACTAAATTTTGAAGTTAGGTTCACTTGTCCACTGTTCCCAATTTAGCCAGAGTGGAATTAGTTAATTATCTTGGAGGAACAATTCCTAGATTTTTCTTTTTTCAGGAAGGACATTTTTCTCCCCTAATAGGGGTGATTTTGATGGCTGGCTGGACATTCAGTGTGCACTAACTAAAGATTTAGTGTGCACTAAAATCTAATTTTATTCTCTGCTGTTGGGGTAACGTAAGCTCTGTTTCCCTGCACTGAGGATGGAAGGCGTCAGAATGGCGACCTGGCCAATTTCCCATTGATCCCATCCGCGTCAACGGATGGAATGAGGAGGGAGAACTGACCTATGAAAACCTTTGGCTCGGTGCCCTCAGGAGTTGGGGTGTTAGTTTTCAGGCTCTGCCAGACACCATGGCCAAGGCCAAGGGTGCTCCATCAAATCTATCCATTTCAATTAAAGGCTAGAGAGTAGGGAAGTAAAATAATCAATTTTGCAAAGTGAACTCAATCATTCTGTCGACACTCTATCTTTGCTCCGGATATACTTGTGCAGGATATGTTTTAAGTGAGTACCATGGCATTATTCACCAGTGACACCTCTGGTTAGAAACGGATCAAAGATACTTCATAAAAGTTATCCAGCTAAGGGAAGGTGGAAAAAGTTTTATATTTATATGCCTCTGTGTGTGTGTGTGTGTGTGTGTGTGTGTGTGGTATACAAACTTCTTTGTGCCAAAGAGCTTCTTATTTGTCATTGAAAGATCTCACGGCCAAATCCTAAGCTCTATTGACAAATCAGCTAAATTGTTTCTTAATGCATATTCAATCAAATTTCTTGATTACCATCTCTTTTAGACATCCCATAAATATACGGACTTTTATTAATGCCCTTTCCTTCAACAATGATAACTTCAACAATTTACTACCTCTCAATGCAATGTTTTGGTTATTTATTGACTCACTGCAGTGTGCCAGGCTTAGGGGTGTCCATACATTATCTGGTTTGATTCTTAAATCTTTGGAATAGACATATGTACTAATAGATTATTGTGCTCAATTTATTGTCTTTATCTGTCTGTCTATCTATCTATCCTTTTCTATTGCCATTAATTTTTATATTGTGCCCACTAAAAAGTGATCAATTCATTGAATGCAAGAACTGGGTCTCTCTTTACTGCTTTCTTTAGCATCTAGCAGTGCGTGTAAAACTAAGTAAATAGTCAATGCTCGGAGTAAATTCATGAAATATAATATCATTATTATCCCATTATATGAGTCAATGACCTGATGCTTAATCAGCTCAAGTAATTTGACCAAATGCTACACAGTCTCTTAAGTATAAGAGCTGGGAGTTGAACTTGGTTTGGTCTGATCCCTTCTCTCTTCTTAAGACCATCAGGGACTGAGATCTTCAGAACCAATCTATACCAAACAGGACCCATATTTTAGTTGAGAGCTGTTTTCTGCCTCTCTGAGTGTATGTCTTCAGAAGATTCACTCTCAAGAAAAAGTGAGGTCCTTCCAATAAGGAAGAAAGAAAATAAAGAAAAAATGGCTATGGGTAGACAGCCAAAAGTGCCTACCACCAAAATGCAATAGTGAAGTAGTTCATGGGAGCTCCAGGGTAAGGGGTGTTCGTCAGTGTATGGCCTCACCTAACATGTTAATACTAAGAACCCTGAAATTATATGTCTAATTAATGTGTATCTCCCTCTACATAAGCATCCAATGGATGTGTCATGCTAGAGTTTTCCACAGGCTCTTCAACTCAATTAGCCCCAAACTGGATTAATCACCTTCTTTACAATATTTGTTCCTTACTCTGTGGTCCCTCTTCTCTTGGCCTTGGGTATCACATCTACCAGTTTAGCTAGGGCTTAAACCAAAATGGCTTGCTATTTAATTTTATTTATTTATTTATTTATTTATTTTTAGAGAGAGGGGAAGGGAGAGGGAAAGCCAGGGTGAGAAACATCAATGTGGGAGAGAAACATTGGTCAGTTGCCTCTCACACAACTCTAATTGGGGCCTTGCCTATAACCCTGTCAATGTGCCCTAACCAGTGACCTTTTGATTTGCAGGACAACACCCAACTCACTGAGCCATACTGGTCAGGGCCTAAATGGCTTCTTAAAAACACTTCTCCACCCCAGGTACTACCTGCCACTCAAACACATATATTATGACATTGATTGTCATTCTGAGAGCCAAATATCTCTTACATTTGTCCACTCAACTCTATGATTACCATCACCACCTAGGCTTCCATCCAGATAGCACTTTACCTGGACTATTTCCACAACAAATGAGGTAAGCTACACCACTGTCTAACGTTTAGTTCTTGCAGAGTTTCCAGGCCACAGTGCAAGCAATGAGAGATCAAACAGAGCCTCGGCCTCTCTTAGTGGAGAGGATGGAATGAAAAGCTTGAGGAATTCAAGACAGCCAGAACTCACAGGGTAATTAGTATTCAAGAGCACCAAGGAGGGGGTGAAGGTAGAGAGGAGAAACTGCACAAAAAGAGCCCTGGAGACTCACAGAGGGTCCTCTGAAAGTCTCCCTCTGAGTTCGATCAGGGCTCACATATAAAGAAACTGCCAGAGGCTGGTGAAAAAATAACACATGAAAGAAACAGTTGGAACAATCACTAGGGTTCACACAAGGCTGGAAATAATTTGTGCTTCCACCAGCCAGTGTAAGAAAAGGAAAGAAAGAAAACCATGAGAATATATGTGGTATCTAGTAGAGAACCCAAAAAAAGTATTGCTTTAATAGTGGGGTAAAGTTAGCCCCACCATCTTAATGCTGCTCAGAACCTAACTAACAAAGCTGGAAAGCAACCCTTGAACATATAAACTATTTATTTATCTTTTAATTTTTAAAATATTTTATTTATTCATTTTGTTTTTATATTTTATTTATCATTTTAGAGAGAGGGCTAGGGAGGAAGGCAGAGAGGGAGAGAGACATCAAGGTATGGTTGCCTTTCACCTGCCTCCAGTTGGGGACCTGGCTGGAGATCTGGCTTGCAACCTGGTTATATACCCTGGTTGGGGATCGAACCAGCAACCTTTGGGTTCACAGACCGGTACCTTATTCACTGTGCCACCAGCCAGGGCTTATTTATTCATTTTTTGGAGAGAAGAGAAGGAGGGAGGAAGAGAGGGTGAGAAACATCAATGTGTGATTGCCTCTGGCCTGCAACCCAGGCATGTGCCTGACCGGAAATCGAACCATGACCCCTCAGTTCACAGGCCAGTGCTTAATCCACTGAGCCATATCAGCCAGAGCTTAAAACTATTTTTAAGTAAAATATTCATATCCCACAACAAAGCTCAAATCTATTTAAAGGAATACAAAAATATCCAGCAGCCACAAAAGTAAAAATTCACAGTGTCATGAAAAAAGCATGGAAAGAAGCAAACAAATATCCATAAGAAAGAGCAGAATCAAATAATAGGAACAGACCTAGGAATTAAACAGATGGCAGAAATAACAGATAAGGTTATTTAAAAAAACATAATAAATGGACTTCATATGATTAAGAAGTTAGAAGAGAGAGTATGAACATGTTAAGGAACAATGTATATGATATAAAAAAAATTAAATTGAACTCCTAGTGGTGAAAATATTTATAGTAGTTGAGATTAAAGATACACTGAATGATATTAACAAATTAGACATGGAGTAAGATATTAGTGAACTTGGACACACAGCAATAGCTACTATCCACAATGAAATGGAAAGAGAAAAATACAAAATTGCCATAACACAAACAGCATCATCAATGGGGCTGTAGGAAAACTTTAAGTGGTATTGTACACATAAAATTGGGGTTTCTGAGGCGGGAGGAAGGTTATATTTAAAGGAATAATAGCTAAATTTTTTCCAAATTTAAAAAATACTTTTAAACTACAGACTTAAGAACCTCAAAATAACTACAACTACAAAAATCATGAAGACTAAGGCACGTTATAATCAAACTGCTGAAGATAAAGAAAAAACTCTTAAAGCATTCAGGGAGGGGGAAAAGGCACCATAAATAGGGAGAAACAAAGATTAAGAGTGACGTTAGAAAGAGTGCAGGCTAGAAGTCAGCATCTCAGCTTTTTTAAGTTACTCGCTAAGGGGGTCTCAACCAAGAATGCTCTATCTAGTGAACGTCTTTCAGAAATGAAGGCGCAATGAAGCCTTCTGAAATTATGCATCACCAGTGGATCCCCATTATGTGAACTGTTAAAGAAATTCCTTCAAATTCAAGAAACACGATACCAGATGGAAATGAATGGAAGAGCCCCTGAAATGACAACTTTATGACCAAATATGAAAGATCACTTTCCTGTTTCTAAAAATCTCATAAAAGCTTTTGATTAAAAAATATTGTATCCTCACCCTTAGGTGCTTTTGGAGAAAGAGAGGGGAATGTGGTGGTGCTGGGGGTTCATACTGATAAGCATGAACTATCCATTGGTTGCCATGTTGTACATGCACTGCCCGCACCCCCAACTGGGGATCAAACCCACAACCTGAATATGTGCCCTGACCAGGAACTCAACTCATGGTCCCTTAGTCTATCAGACAATGCTCCCACCAACTGAGCCACACAACCCAGGGCTAAAACAATTTAAAAATAATTATGTGGTTTATAAACACATAGAAGTAAAATGTATGACAATAATAGCACAAAGTCCACAGAGGGAATATGAAATAATTATTTTATAAGGTATAAGATAACTATTACACACACTAAACCACTAAAAGTAAAGTAAAAAGTGCTATTACCAATAAGCAAATAAGCGAGATAATTTAAATGAACAAAAATACTCAATCTAAGAGCACAGAGTCTTCTCCCTGTTCTTCCTGTTTTTGTGCCTATTAATGTGCATAGTTTCTGTTTTCACTCCAGAATACCTGGCAAACATCGGTGCATCTCTCAACAATCAGCCCAACCAACAGCCCAACTAACACCCAGACCCCCTGTGATTCTCACAGTCCCGCATACGCATACATTTAGAAAAATAATTATGGCTGACTTATTGTTTTGGTTCCATAGCTGGCTCCTCACTAAATTTGAAGTCCTTAAGATCAAAAGTGATACATTTTCATCTCTCTAGATTCAGCAAAATAGTGTAACCCTGCTTCATAGTTGGTCCTTAGTAAATACTTATTGAATGAATGAGAAGTCTCTAGTCAATGTTTTTATTAACTCGAATTAACTTTCGGGTCTTACCATCTAAAGCCAATGATGACTTCCTTGATTCTAAAATAATCTGTTGGAAGAATAACAACTCAAGTTAAGTAATACTCATCTCTATCACTCCTGAGATCATCCAGCCCACATATTTCCATAAAAATAAGACTACCTTCTTGTTCCAAGAAGAATCCAGTGTATCTTGGAGAATTTCTACTTATTAACAGGATCTATGAAACCCTTTCCTGTCAAAACACTACAAGGTTCCACCCAAATGGTTCCTTTTTAAAAGTCTTCTCAGTGGCCCTCAGCAGAAATGATCTTTTACCTCTTCTAAACTCCCCTGGTCCTCTGAATACTCATTTGGCTATCAGGTGCAGTATGTAGGAATATAAACCAATTCTGTGTGCTGCTTCTCTCTCGTCCTAGAATATGAGCTCCCGTAACTTTAGTCCTGTGTTCATCCCTCCCTGGAGCGTATTGCCAAATTTAGTATAAGTCCAATTACTGTCTTAAAAAATAAGTAAAGCATTCTGAATATAACAAATGCAATTTTGATAAAGTCTGCTCAAATGATACGGAACTGTGGGGAACCACTGAACTAAGATTTACATAGTAAGAAACCGAGGCTTAGAGAGAGAATAGCAATAGCAACAAAAGTCTTTGCAAACTTTTTTTATAAATCATCTGTAATTTCATATCTATATTGTAAAAATTTACAAGGATGTATTTTACTTGAGACTTTTCAATAAGAGGCCAAAATACTTTTTGTTTTACTTTCTTATTGAGAAAAATACTTTTGGAAATCTTAGTAGATATCCATAACCTTTGTTAACCCACAAGTCATTCTGTTATTCATTCATTCTTTTATTGTTCTAAGAATTCATTGTAGGCTCTTTGTGTGCAAGGCATGGTAATACTAAAGGATGATATTACAAGTATTTATATACACTGTAATCACAATCTCTGCCCTAATTAGGCTTCCAGTGATGACAAAGACTGACTAAACAAAATATGAGTGATACATGATAACTGAAAGATAAGGAATGCACCCCAAAAGGGGCACTTAGCAGAAAAAGTGAGGGGGCAGAAAGAGCATCCTAGATGACATGCCACCTACAATGAAACCTGCAAAATAGAAGACAGAGGTCAAAGTTGGGGGGACAGTGGAGAAGAGCAGAGTATGGAACAAGAACGGCAGGAGGACCTCAACAGCTGCATCTGCAAAAAGAAGTATAGGGAAAATAAGGGAGAATCTTCTGGGTGTGGCAACAAAATTAAACTGTTCTGAGGACAGAAAATCACTGCAGTATTTTCAGAAGTAACATATCTGTTACTGTTACAGTTTATATCTGCATTAAAGAGGATCAGCGTGCTCTATGAAGAATGTTTTTAGAGAAAGGAAGGTCCCAGTGAGAAAGTCAAGGAGCTTGTCCTGCCTGGGACCCACGGTCCTCAGGAGGGAGCGAGAGGAAAGCCACAGAGGACTCCCACTGTGAGTGATCTATTATTTCCTACATGAGGCCTCTCTTCTTTGACGTGTTGGAGGGATTTCAGGAACGCGCTTTCCTTCCCTGAGCCTCTACACGTCATCATCTCAGAAATGAGCAATTTGGGCAAACCGATCCCTGAGGCCTCCTTTCCCACACACAGTCCACGGTCCTAAAGTCATTTTCTTTTTCTCAGGTAATCCCCAAAGTGTCACAGTCTGTCAAACAGTGTCCAATAATTCTGTGATTAAAAATGTACAGGAATATTGCACTCAGAAGTCTACTCATCTCCAAGCAAGGAGAAACTCATTATTCTGCAAGTTCTTTAAAAGTTCCCCTCCAAACTGATGGCTCAGCAAAAATTATTAATTGAAGCTAAAAATAAACGTGTGTCCCCTCTTTGCGCCCCCCTCCTCCTGGACCCTAGTGGGCTGTCCCCAGTGAGTCCCTCCCCACTGCAGCAAGTCAGAAGTTATGCAATGACCCTTACACTATTGATTCTTTATTAGAATCATGCATCTTGTTTGAACAGAAGACTCTGCGGGTGACTGGGGGCTCCTGGTGCCCACTGGGTAATTAAGCTTGGGATGATGAAAGCTGGAATTGCTTATTCCTGCCCTTGAGCTCCTGGAAGACCGTGGCAGCTGACCCCTACATGCAAGTGGCATATACATCATTTGCCAATGGGCAAGAATATAAAAGTGAAGATCTCAGAAGTATACGCTACATGGGTTTGAATCCAGTTCCACAAGTATAAGCATGGGAAAACTCAAAGACCTGTATAAAATTCAAATCACTACTCTAAAAGTCAGGGATAATTACAATGCCTATATCATTGGGTCTACAAAAAATACTTACTTCCTACTTAATACTCTAACCTATCCCCCTCCGTAGTTTAGCACTTTATTCAGCTCAACATTTTCTTTTTACTACGATACTCATTACTTTTAATATATTATAGACTACTCATTTGTTCCTTTATGCTTATTTATTTCTCCTCCACCATAAAGCATATGAAATCCATCAAAGCAAGGCTCTTTGCTTTGTCCAGTGATTATTCCAAATGTCTCAAATGTTTCCTGGCAAACAGCAGGAACTCTATAAACAGTTAAGGAATAAAGAGTGAATTTAAAAATGGCTATTAGGCTCAGGCCAGGTAGTTCAGTTAGTAGCTCAGTTGGCCAAAGCCCAATAGCCATTACCACCAAGGTTTTAGGTTCAATCCCTGGTCAAGGTGCATGTAAGAAATCAACCAATGAATGAAAAAATATGTGAAACAACAAATCAATGTCTTCCACTCCTCTCCTCTCTCTCTAAAATCAATGAATTAAAAAATAAAGTTAGCTGCCCTGGCTGGTGGCACAGTGGGTAAGGCACCAGCCTGTGAACCCAAAAGTCGCTGGTTCAATTCCCAGCCAGGGCACATAACCAGGTTTCAAGCCAGGTCTCCAGCCAGGTCTGTAGCTGGAAGCAGGTAAAGGTCAACCATATACTGATGTTTCTTTCCCTCTCTGCCTCTCTCCCTTGCCCTCCCTCTAAAAATAATAAAATCTTTAAAAAATAGTTAAAAAATAAATCGGCTATTTGCATTCAATGAATAGTTATTGGTGGATATCAATACCATCATTGAATTTTATGTAACTTAGTATTTGATACAGTTATCAAGAACTATTTTACTGACTCTTATTTCATTATTCTGCTATTGACAGCATCCAAGGTTGCATGTGTAAGATGTGAAGAAGTCGGATTTGGCTGAGTTTTCACAGCCCTGCTGTGACCAGCACTCTGCCACATGGGGAGAAACCAAGAAAAGCTCCCCGGTCCCAGCAGAGAAGCCCACAAACAGGTACCGGTTATTATTTTGCAATGAATGACCTGAATCTGAGAGGATGGGCTTTGCGTGACAAACGGTTACTAGGACACGTGATGGCTTTGGGGTTCTGTATATAGAGCTAGGAATCAGGAGCCGTGTTTGCAAGGGAACAAGGCGGAAGTAAGTCAGTGGGTTACCACACCTGCTGTCCGTGGGTGCCATGGGCAAGGAAATAACTGAGAAAAACTAAGGGAGAACCCTGCAGAATGCGGCTCAGAACAGGTGAAGAAAATCGAACAGATGCTGCTACTGTTGTGTAGAGGTCAGATTGGAAATACCTTTTTTTTTTGGTCTTTTCCTTCCAACTAGCTGAGATCCCTTTTTTAAAATATAATTTTTAAAAATCCTTTATTTTGAAAAAATTGTATCCAGTTTTTTCAGAGAGAAGGGCAGGGAGGGAGGAAGAAAGGGAGAGAGACATCAACGTATGGCTGCCTTTCACCTGCCTCCAGCTACAGACCTGGCAGGAGACCTGGCTTGCAGCCTGGGTATGTGCCCTGGCTGGGAATCGAACCAGCGACCTTTGTGTTTGCAGGCCAGGACCTATGAACTGAGCTACCAGCCAGGGCCAAGATTCCATTTTAAGCTCCTTTTTTTTCACTCTTTTCCTATCCTTCTTTAGGTGTACGGCACCACACAGCTCTGTCCTTACCTCTCCATTGCCAAGTGCCCCTCCTTCATGCCAGTCTGAAATTGCCTCACGGGCTCTCTGCTCTGCTCACTTACGCCGTCTTGCACGCCCACCGAGATGGTAGGGAAAACAGGGTTCTCAGCGCGCTAGGCAATCACCCTAAGTCAGCCGGCTTGCTCGGAGCCCTGACTGGAGCGGTGGGCTGGCTGCAGAGAACCCAGCAATTTCAAAAGCATGTAGCCCCCTGCCCTCATGCAAGGGACTGGGAAACACCAGCTGCTGGGTGGACTGGTTTTCTCTCTTTCATTTTGTTTTCCATCTCTCATTTTTCTTCTCTTGTGGGTTTTTAAAAAAATTTTTCTGTTTGAGGAGCTATAGGCAAAAAGGGACTTTCGGAGCTCAGCCACTAATGAGAACCAGGCATATATTCCTTCCCCCATACAAATAACATATGGGAATTCTATAGGTGGGTATTTCCGGAAAGTCCTGGCCATGGAGGCCCATATTTTCAAGTGAGAAACTGAGTCTAGGGCAGATGAAGACACAGTCCCTATTTCTAGTAGGTGGTCTTGGCGCCTCATCTCCTGATAAGCCCCTTCCTTGGCTTTTTTCCTCCTCACCAAGTCACAAAGAAGAATGCAGGAAACAGTATTTTAGAACAGAAAATTAGCAGTTGCAAGCTAGTAAATGATCAACATTTTGGTCTTTTTACATGTAAAAAGGATCGCATGAACTTGCAATTTTTACAGAACAAAACAGAACATGACTCTGAAGAGAAACTCAAGAAAACTCAAAAGGATCTACTCGTCAAAGCCTCTTTGGACAACATTAAAAAACAAATGTTTCTATTCCAACCAGCAGAAGGCTTATGATTGCCAGATTTATTTTTCATTGTCATAATTAATAATGACATTTCCATAATGCACAGATTAAAATACCAAATACATCATAAAATATGCATGGGTAGTTGTAAAATACTTAAATTCTCAAGTGTGGTCACCACACAAAAATGTTCATAGCCAACCACTTAGGTATTTGTTAAATACTGAGTGCCTACTGTGAAGCAGGACTATTATAAATAAGCTCTAGGGATAGACTCTTAAACCAAAAAGATACAGCCTGCCTTTAAGGATCTTCATTCTAGTGGAAGGCAGAATAATAATGAATGGCTTCGGGGGATGGTGAGGGCTAGGAAAACAACTAAGGTGAGGTAAGGGCAACAGAGAGTGAAGAGGCGCCATGCTATAAAGAAATGCTAAGGACGGACTATTGGAAAAGCTGGTGGCTCTGAACAGGAGATTGCAGGGAGGCAAGAATGAATGGGAGACTATTGAGGTGCTTATTGCAGCAATTCACGTGAGACCATGGTGGCTTGGAACAAAGTGGTGGAAGGCAGGCGGTGGACCCCGAAATGAACCGGGTGCATTATGCAGGCAGAGTTCATCAGAGTTTGCTCATAAACTGAATGAGAGAGTGTGACAGGCAGGATTCATGAAAGACCCACACATTTCTGGACAGTTTGGGGAGGGAGGCTTAAGAATTGTATTTTAGATGTGATCACTTTGATGCTCACACTTTGGCTTTATAATAATTGGGTAAGTTACACACACATAGACACAGTCTTGTTTGAAAAATCCTTAACCAATAAATTCCCTTATTGCCTTATAATTATTTGCATGTAGGTTTTGTTCTAGTACATATGCTGCTCTCTTCAAATGTGGCTCTCCGGATGTTAGGGACTCTAGAATCTCAATGTTTTTTAAAATCATCTATATGTACTTTAGTTCCTTTATTTGTAAAAATGAATAAAAGCTGTTCATAGTGCTATTGTATTATTTAGCAACTAGTAGACATTCAATAAAATGTCTAAATTGATAATAATAATGTACATATAGGTATAGCACCATATATTTACATTGCAGACTTACAATCCAGATTTATTTACATTTAAATATTTTATTGTTTTTAGAGAGAGGGGAAGGGAGTGAGACAGACAGGGACAGAGACATCAATGTGTGGTTGCCTTTCACCTGCCTCCAGCCACAGAGCTGGCTGGAGACCTGGCTTACAACCTGGCTAGGATTCAAACCAGTGACCTTTTGGGTTCGCAGGCCAGCTCCTTATCCACTGTGCTACCAGCCAGGGCTCCAGGGCTTCAGATTTATTTAAAACTGATTAGATCCCACTTAGCTAGTTTCTTTTAAAGGATGGATTTTACGGTATATTAAAGATATCTTAATTGAAAAACTTGGTTAGAATCTCAATATTCTTACTTGACATTTTACAAGAGAGAGAGAGAAGTGTGTGTGAGAGACTGACCTTGTTTATTATTAAAGCATGTAGGTCTTTATTAACAACAGGGGGGCAGGAATTCAGTGGGCAGAGAAGCAATGCAGACAAATTGTTAGGCTAGTGTATGGCTCCATCACGGGACACCCAGCAGGACAGCCCTGGGCCCAGAGCACTAAACCTGGAGTCTCAGAGTCCCTCTTCACAGCTGTCTGCTATCAGCATGCTGTATGCTCTTGGGGACACCTGCCTCCACCCCATCTTCTCAGGTGGAGTCCTGGAGTCGACCATGCAGCGGGGTCAGCCTTACGTGATTACAATGTTTTGCTAACAGGAGGAGACAGTGTGGAGGAGAGCTCTCCTCGTGTGTTCACAGCAAGTTCAGATGTTGTTTCTGAAAAGCTGTCCCACTCCCCACAGCCTGCCAGAATCCGAGCTTGCGCCCAGCTGCAGGACGGTCCCATTTGCTGTTTCCTACCCGTTCCGCCCCTCCCCAGCCCTCCACAGGCCATCTCTCCCCTGTGCACACATGTAAAAACTTTCAAATGCCATTCAGGACCCAGTCCCCTTCCTCGAGAAAGAGAATCAAGTGCTGCTTCCATCTCTAGTGGCGACGATTTTCAGCCAAACCCCATTGTGGTCCTCGCACGGGGGCAGCCCCTTCTGCCGCCTTTCCCGTGTGGCATTCCCCCACTCTGGCAACTTCCCTTTTATGGTGGCATCAGGGTTTCTGGGTTGACATAACGGAGACCTCCTGTGAAATCAGTCCGAACTCCACTAGGATCTCACCTCTACGAGGCGAGGCTACAGGCGAACTTGTCCAGACAGGTATGTCTTTGTCCCACTGACTTTCAGGTCAGGATCTCGTATAATTTGTTTCCTTTCTAACCCAGATAATTGCCATTCTCTTTTGTCTTAGACTAGTTTGCCCTTCCCTTTCCTGTTTGATATGTAGAGACTATCCAACTAAAATAGGTGTTTGTTCAATTGAGGCTCGCTAGCTGGAAGCACACAGAACAATGGGGGTCCAAGCACCATTGTCCTTGGGGTCAAGGGAGCAGGTGCGCCAGCATCCACCTGAAAGTATTTCAGTGCTTGTACTGTGTGTCACAGATCACTAGGTATTGAGATTTCCAGATTATAAATGAAGGCTGCATGGTACCTCTCCTACTTCTCTTAAGAATGGTCCAACTGGGATTGGTATGTGTTGGAAGACTGCCAAAAATCAGAGAAATGTTATACAAATCTTGCATCGGGAACAAGCATTTTGGACGTTAGAAAACTGTGCTCTTTTGAGCCTGGGTTAGGGTGCCATGTGGCCTGCTTCCAAGTCATCAGTGGGCATTTATAAGTCTAAGAAATATGTCTAAGACTTTATGAATCAAAGTCATTCCTGTTTCAGAACCAAAAATATGCTTATGATTCTTATTGATGGTTTTAATGATTTTAGAAATACTAAAGGTGAAATAAAAACAATAAATCCACTAGAGTGACAAATGATTATATGATCCTAAATAACACACCTAATACACAAGAGACTTTCGATAAATCTGGATTTCAACATCCTCTTTAATGACATGGGAGCACAGGCTACCGTGGGAAACACAGGGACACAGCAGCCTGTCATTCCTCTCTGATGAATGGGGGCTTATGGGAAAATTCCATTAATACTCAAGAGGGCAAGTAACATCAATCATAGCTGTCCCTCAGAGGAAATATTCAAATATAACGATTTCCAGGTAGACATATTTGAATTTGGAAAAACAATACAATTTTTAAATAATGTGATACTTTGCTGGAGTGACAGTAGCCAAGAATTCTGAGCCAATTCTCTCAAGTGTTGGACATGCAGAGATCCAACAGAATCAAATCAACTTTCTGTTTAACAAAGATGAATAAAGACATAGAAATGTAGGGGTTGACTTAGCTCAAGGGTAGTTTCCTGAGGTGGTGGCTGACTGAATAAAGTGCTGCAGATAAGAAAACAGACAGGGTCTTTTATTTATGAAACAGCCCAGCCCCTACCTCAAACTCATGCTGCACCAGATTTGCAGTTTTAAACCAGGAAATACACTGGAAAACTCAGTACATGAAGGTTTTATGTGGATTTGAGGTAGCTATAGTGGTGTCCGGAGTAGTAGAAATAGCAGCAGCAAGAGTGGAGTAGCCATAATGGTAATAGTGGTAGTCACATTAGTAATAGCAATAATACGAGTGATGGTAATGATACAGGTTAGCAGCTTATATTATAGAAACATAGCTGAGAAGACCAGGCAGGTACCTTGCAGCTCTCCCCCTCATTGCATCCACGGAAAGCTCAAGTTAAGAACAAAGGGTTTATGTAAGGCCTTACGGTAAGTAAACAGAACACCCAGGAAGAGAATTCAAATAAAATAGAACACAAATCTATAAATCTGTGATTCTCCAAGCTGTTGAAGAGGTAGAAAACCTGGAACTCTTGGCAGTCTTTGTATAGTTATGTCCTCACATAAACCAAGAACAGTCCCCGTGACTCATACACATACACACACACACACACACACACACACAAATCGTGCTCTTCACCTACAGTGCCTTCACTAAAGGAGGAGGGGGGATGCTAAAGTAGGCCCAGTTTACAGTTTCTGAGTATATTAACATTTGTTTCCTGAATGTATACGTATCTGGATGTTTTTAGGAACTCTGGGACAATGGGTTGTGAAACATTTAAAGAAGAACATCTTGAGAGGTTGCAGTTAGAAGGGATTTTTATGGGTCAAAAGAAATCTCACGTGTCCAACAGAAGACATATTCCAGCTTGGATCCAATTTTAAAGATACTCTTTATGTTAAAGTTTTGGCACCATTGCTGGAGGGACCATGAGGCCAGAGAATCTAGAGTTCTCCCATTCGAGAAAGAAATCCTTAACATTGAGGGAAGAGAGAATAGCCATTTCTCAAGTTGAGTAGATGGCAACAATTTCATCTTCAGCGCATGTGAAGAGGGGCTCAGAGCCCCTTAGCAATGTAATGAATGGTGAGGGGGTTTGCATGGGCTCTGAAGCAGGGCTTATACGTGAAATTTCACTGAAGAGGTCAACCACTGCAGCACCAAAAAGATTCACCTGGATAGTATGGAAGGGAATCCTCAGAAGAGGGGCAACCTAAGAAGCTCACTTTTCAGACTTGTTTTAAGCAAGTGGAACAAGGGGAAGAAGGATTAAAAATTAGTAGTAGAGCCCTGGCTGGTAGCACAGTGGATAAGGTGCCAGCCTGCGACCCAACAGTTGCTGGTTCGATTCCCCAGCCAGGGCACATAACCAGGTTGCAAACCAGGTCTCCAGCCAGGTCTGTGGCTGGAGGCAGGTGAAAGGCAACCACACATTGATATCGCTCTCCTTCTCTACCTCTCTCCCTTCCCCTCTCTCTGAAAATAATAAATAAACTCTTTTAAAAAAATTAGTATTAGAAACCCCCAGGATGCCATTTATAGCATGTTGTATGTAATTATGTTCCAGTTAACCGTGTGTTATGTATAGGCTGGTTCTCATTCCAGAGTTAGTTTGATCATTTTCAGCTAATGCTGTCATCTCTATATATAAAGTCCTAAATTAAAGAATTCCTCCAGAGTTGATCGTAGACAGGGAGTTAGGCCAAGGGAACCCTAACTAACCATGAAGGTCAAGAGTCATGCACAACCATAAGCCCATAATGACAAAATCTTCAGCAGTTCCTTCCTGGATGTGTAATAACAACGCAACAACACAACGCTTGCCAGTAGATAAGCAATGGTAGATGCAAACATGTAAGGGGGAAAAAAGGAGCAACCAAAAAAAATCAATTTGCTATTTCCCCCTGTCATTTCAGCAGGGAAAACAAAAATCACTACGAATCCATATTAACTCTCAGATCCCGGAACCTGAATGTTATGTGACGACCATTTGGAGAGATTGTCCAAATACCTTTCTCCTACCTGTACCCCATGGCTTCGTCTCTCACCCTCCAATGCTCCATTACCCGCCACTCCTGTCCACTGCTTCACCTTCCCCTCACTGTGTGATCCATTGCCTTATAGCTTGTTTTGTTCACCCGGTCACCCATTCCCCCAGCAAGAGTCCAACTGCATGAGGACAGTGGTGTTGCTCTCACGCTTTTGAAAAAACCACCCGTGTAACGGTGTAATGACCACCTTCGAAGGTAAGTCCTGCCTGTAAGTCGATGGGTAGGGACTTCATGTGGGGTGTTGCCAACTGCGGAGGGCCACTTTGCACCTTGTTTTAACGAGCAGAACAGTTACAGAGAGGAGGGTGGCTGCCCCTGCCAAGTGTGCCTGGGCTGTCCCCAAAGGCTTGACCAGTCACCTTTGCAACCCACAAACAATGACGCTGGAGCCAATTTGGGGACTGTGACTCTGCCCCAGGCTCTGTGGGAGGCTGCAGTAGAAGCCTTATGCTCAGCGCTAAAGCCCTTCTTTGGCTCCAGAAAAGCTTCCCCTGCCAAGCTTCAAACCCTGGAGACTCCGGGGGTATTATTTAAGTACTAATATAAGCTAAGAGGAAAGCAACAATACTAGGGCTCTTATAATGGAAAGATCATTATTTTTAGGTTTGTATAGAAAGCAGAGCTGGCAGCTGTGAGGGAAAATGTACCCTTTGAAAAGAACCTACCATTGTTATATTTAAACTGTTGGGATACAGCGTTTGACTCAGAGGCAATTGTCACAGGCTTCGAATTGCCCCATGAGGAGTCACAGGCTTGATGATTTTGAAAGCAGCAATATACAAACAAAGAAAGGTGAGGGACCACAGCTGAGAAGTGTTCTATCCCCATTATTTCTTTCGCCTGCTAAAGAATTTGTAACCATATTCGGAGCTGGTGGAAAACGATAATGCCACCTTTTTTTCGCTCATAAATATTTACCTGCATTTCTTTAGGCAGGATAATGGAGGTTAAGTACTTGGTCAAACAGACTTCATTTTTAAATACTAGGTCTGCTACTTACTATGTGGCTCTAGGTAAGTTACTAACCTCTCTCTGTTTCCAGTTATTTATCCAATAGTTGTAAAATGGAGACAAAAAAAAAAAAAAAAAAAACAAAACCCCAGCATCTGTGTCAGAGAGATGGTGAACAATGGTTTACTCATTCTACACACATACACTAGCAGCCATTCGGTATCTGGCCAAGTGTTAGGTGGTGGGGGTGCAACAGAGAACCAGACAGGCACAGGATCCCTGCCCTGTTAGAACCTTAAAATCAAGTGAATATGGTAAGATAATGCCCATGTGTAACTGAGTTCAACGAGGGATAAGAAGCTGGTAGTTAATAATTCTTAGCCTTCATTCAGTAGTAACACCCCGGTGTACGGAACATGGGGCATGGGAGGGTCACCCCCAAATATGCCTCTTCTGCACTAAGATGATACTGAACTCGTTGTTTTTGAGAAACAGCAGACACAGAGGCAGCTCTGGAACCTGAGCAGAAGTTATCCTTTTGTAAGAGACATTTATATGCTGAAAACCTCCATTTGCACTGCACTCCCTGCACAGGAAGGGGAGGATAACCAAATCCCTGGAAACTGATCATGAAGGGAGAGGGCAAGAGCTCAGAGCTGCATGACAGTCCTGCCTTTGCATGCCATGCGTCTCTTGGCAGCCTCAACATTATTCTCTTGCCTTTAGATGAAGGAAGTCTTTAAGGTGGTGATTCAAAGCGTTGCTCAGTTTCCCTATGTATCTCCTGCATATATGTAGGAGGAATGCACGTTTTAAACTTCTGTTTATGTGTTTTTTTTATTATGGGGTCTCAGCCGAGGCTGGAGGGGTAATTAGTTTCCCTCCCCGGTAGGAGTTAGGTTGACTAGGCTTGACCCCAGTTCTACCACGAATGAATGACCAGGATGGGGGTAAGATGCTTTAAACATCTTGGGATTTCCTTCCTTACCTGCAAATCAGGGACAGTGATAGCATCTCCCTCCTAGGGTTGGCGTAAAGGTGAAATGAGATTAACTTGCAGTTTCTGGATTCGGGAGAAGTTTGTGAAACCCATCTGACAAATTGATAATAGCCAGAGAGGACTGGGAAACTGAGTCTAAATGCCAAGGAAAACCGCTGGCTAACTCTGGCCTCAGTCCCAGCTGGTTACCCTTTATGAACACCTTCAATATTGCAGGTATCAAATCTTGGGCTGTGGAGGAGACAAAAGTGAAGAGCATAGTTTCCCAGTCTAGGGGCTGGGGGCAGAGGTAGTCTCAGAAGACAGAGAGGCAAGATGATAATCCTAAGGGTGGCAGAATTCAGAGGGTGCTGGGGACAAGTGAAGGGACGTGGGAGCCCCCTGGGGGCTCTCTGGGGGTGCAATGAGGGCTGGTTCCCAGGAGGGATAAATGCCTTGGTGGTTGACCAGCCCTCTAGAGCACTGGGCACATTGTAAAAAAATAATGTTTTGTTGTTCTGTAATTATGGATGCCAAGAGACACCCACTGCTATGTATGAAACTCAACATTAAACAGGGAGCTGTACAAGAAAAATAGCACCTAAGGAAACCACTAGGGACCAGGCATAGGCCAAGTGTATTAAAAAGTGTATTATCTCCCTTGACCCTTCAAAAAAATATGCAAAGGGGATGCCTTTGCATTCCGAAAGTGAGAAAGCTAGGACTTAGAAAGTCTGATTTACTTAAGTGAGCTCATCCAATCAGCAAAAGACAATACAACATGTGTACCCCCAGCTCTTATTGACTCAAATGTTCTGTTTCCTACTATACCACAATACTTTTTTCTAGTCATATAGACCACAATTTTCCTTCGAGGGGGAAAGTAAGTGAAGGAAGGCAGAAGCATTTCAATAAGTTGACTCAAAATGTCACCCAAGTGCAATGCACTATTATTGTCCAAGGGCCAAAAGGAATACTGGCTTTATCCAGGAAAAGTGATTTTCCAAAGAAAGTGAGGCTGGTGTCAAGGCTGGCATTCAAATTATTTTTGCCTGTTGATTTTCACCTTATGCCTTTTTAGGGCATAGTCTACTGTGGCCATATGTAGATTTCTAAAGGGGATATATACCATGACATTAGGTAGGGACCCAGAACATGATCCTAGAATAATTATGGTGGTTAACGAGCATATTAAACTGGTCATGTTATCTAGAACTATCCATGAACTGAAATATAATTGGGTCAGTTGGTAGATATTATAAGGAAATATCAATTCAGGGACTGAAGGTAACTAAGCAACATGTGGTCAAGGATCAGGGTCTTTATGGAGGAAGCTGAGTTGTCCTTTGAGAGGTCAACATACAGAATTCACGACACATTAGTCACTTGGAGCAGATTTATTTATGGAGCAGAAATTCAGTCAAGGCTTGGCAGGATGATAAAAAATCCTATAGTCTGGCCAACGGTATTATTAAATCTAATGAAAGAGTATTTTTTAAAAAGGGGGCTTCTGCATCCAAGGAGAATAATGGTAGAACAACACTTTATCAGTGTTGATTCAGAACTGTTCAAGGAAACAGATACTAAATAGAGCACATACCCATATTCTGGACACTACACAGAGTTCAAAAAATCTTCACTATAAGAGAGTTTATTTCTCAGTATAACTCATTGCTTTTTGCTCTAATTCCCACTCACAATGGAACAATTAAAAAGTTGGATGTGGGTTACTTAGACTTCCATGTGTTATGTTCTGATCACTTGCAAGGTATAACTTGGAAATATATAATCGTGAATTAATGTGTTGGCCTCTGAATTCTACATTTATCTCTTGTGATTTGGGTCACTGTGAGTCAGTCCCAAGTGGCCACTTACTTTTGAGTGCTCTAATATTGATTCTGAATCCATATGCTAAGTTGAGACACTGAATCATAAAGATGGTATCAGGTCTATAGTCCAGAGATACCGTCTCTGAATATCTGGCCAGCCTCTCTGGTATTAAGACTCTATTTGAGCACATGGTGAGTCTTAAAACAACCCACATTTTCTTTTCTTTTCTTTTCTTTTTTTTTTTAATGCAGAACATTATTCCCTGGGCTTTAGGCTGGAAGATGATGGGTAGCTCTTTTTTTTTTTAAACCTGTTTGAATGACTCCAGCTGTGTGCCATTCAGCAAACAGCCGTTACTGCCCTCAGTGTGTCAGCAGATGCAGAAATCAGTGAGACAGAAGCACTGTCCATTAAGGAGTAAACTGGGTGAATCTGTTCAAAACCAAGAGAAGTTTGCCACCGAGTGAACCTTAATGTACGTCATTTTTAAAACATCATTTAGGAGTTTGGGGGAATCCCAAGATGGAATGCATAATGTGATAAAAGAATCTATTTCACAAATATGTAATATAACCTCATGGAGGGGATGGTAATCTAACTCTGGAAATTAGTGGAGTCTGTAAGATAATGGCAAAATAGGCTGTAATCAGCTCTGTACTGTGATCAATAAAGTCGTTTTTCAGGCAGAGGCGTTATTACCCCTCATATCACCATACATGTGCCCCAGAAACAAAATAAGTAAATGGGGTGAGGGGTGGCAGCCAGGTTTCTTACACTGAGTGGAGGTTACACAGAAGGAAGGGAGAGAAGCCAGAATGATCAATGCGGTAATGGATTATTAGTTGGAGACAGAATGAATTCATGTTTAGTTTAATACAGATACAGGTGGTAAAATACAGACATGCTTATAGATACCTATGCATGTACACTTGAGGTCTGTCCAGAAGTTATCCAGCCACTCAATATGAAAAAGAGAGACATTTATTGAAGAAGATATAAGATACAAGAAACACTGTACATGGGATGGTGATGTGTCAGTCCTTTTCAAAGTAGGCACCTTGGGACCTCACACAGTTCTACCCATCACCATCAGCTGCCTGTTGTATTTTCCTGAATCTCATCGATGGTCCGAACCTCTTTCCTTTCAAAGGTGATCTTAGTTTTGGGAAAAGCCAGAAGTCGCTGGGCACCAAATCTGGGCTGTGCAGGGGCTGAACCACCTGGGCGATTTGATGTGTCATGAAAAAACTCTGCATGAGATACAATGCATGAGCAGGTGTGTTGTCATAATGAAGCTGCCAATCACCACCTGCCCATAGCCGTGGTCTTCTGCATCATCCGGAGAGTTGCCACAGAGGGATGCTCAAGCTTAATGCACAATCTGATGAAGATTTGTTGCTCTACTTGCGCAGTAATTTTGAGTGCAATGGCCACACCGCACACAGGCTTACTCACTGGCGTCTACCCCCTGCCCTGGCTAGTATGGTGAAGTCATTATTGTTCACGCATGCACATTCCAGTCCACTCTCCTTGGCCACTAGCTTAAATTGATGTCATGCAAAATGTTCTCATTATATTAATACTGGCTGGGCTTTTTCTGGACAGACCTTGTATATTCCTCTACTGACTCTGTCAGCTGAGAGGGCCCAGCAGCAATGCCAGTCTGTGACAATGAGCACACCGAGCTCCCAGATCTTGGTTTCTAATACCATTCACCAATAAAAGTGCGGGGGGTGGGGCTCCTTGGTAAATGGATTATTCTAGAACTGGGGCCGAAAGTGCACAAGATGAGCTTGGGGCAGTAACTGGGGTATGTCAAAGGGATGCAGGGGCCAACTGAAACAGCTTCCAATAACCAAAGCTGGAGCAATTTGAGCAACAAAATCTTCTTAGTAGAAAGTAAACAATGGGTCCATACTGATCCAAATAAATCATTAAATAAACAAATGTGAGAGAACAGACATACCTCCCATGCAAAAGTCTTACAATTCATATAGATATTGTACATATAGGCAGTGGAGCCTAACACCCCACTCTTTTAGAGAGAGTTGTGCACAATGGCTTTTGTCCAAAGGCTGCAGTATACAAAGGAGGACATAAAGAATAACCTTACCACGGAGAAACCTGACAAACACTGTCTCAGCCAGGTGACTAAAGTGAATATCAACGGTGTCAAGTCACCCTGAGACCATGTGGTCTTGATACAATGTGATGTGAAAATGGTACTTTACCTCCCTAGTTTTCCTCCTCCAAATACAGAACTCCAGTCTAATCATGAGAAGATCATCAGGTAATTTTCAACTGAGGGATATTTTAGAAAACATCTGAACAGTACTTGTCAAAAATGTTAAGATCATCAGAATCAAAGAAATTCCAGCAAACTGTCACAGCCAAGAGGAGCCTAAATATTATGGTATCCTTAGTAACCCTGGGACACATCAAAAGGCACTAGATAAAAAATAGGAAATCTGAAAAAAATGTAGCTTTTAGTTGTAGTAACATATCAATATTGTTTTGTTAATTGTCACTAATGTATTAAACTGATGCAGGATACTCAGGTTAAAGGAGACTAGGCAGGAGCATCTAGGAACTCTGAATACAACCTTCAGAAATTTTAACTAAACTTAAAACTTCTAAAGTAAAGAGTTTATTTTTAAAAACAATGACTGAATTATTTCACATTTCCCTAAAATGTTTTCCTGTTTATTTTACATGTTTAGATTGATCTTATATGTACTTGTATAATGTTTTCTCAACCACTTTAGACATATGCATTTCCACTTGCTATTAAAAACCTTTGATTTAACACATTGCAAGAGCGGCAAAAATTATATACAAAGGTACCGTTATTTACTTGGTCTCTATTACTACTCATTTAAATTATTCTAAAGCATCTCTATTTATAAAAGAAGTTCTTCAGGATAAGGTAAAGATGGTTTTTCCCCCTACACTTATTTCAAGGATGAGTATTGGTCATTTTAAGGGCAGGGGGCAGGAAACAGTAGTAGTATATGCTACACGCAACGCTTCTCACGTTTTCCCATGTGTGAGAACGGCCAGCGGACCCGGGTCCATGTTCAGATTCCGGTTCCGTGCACTGCCGCCGGGCCAGTGATTTTCATTTCCGACAGCCTCCCAGGTGGTGCAGCGGCTGCTGGCCCAGGCACCACACTTTGAATCTGCAGGCTGCACGGAGCACTGCTGGATTCAGGTGAGCGGGACTGTTTTACCGCTTCTGTCATGTGACCCTCCAACATCGCAAGCCCACCCCACCTCGCTCTCCTCCCTGTTGCCAATTGGAGCGTGAATGTGAAAGCTCCTGGGGAACTGTGGGATGCCTCGTATAAGTGTGTGAGCTCGCTCTGCAGTCAAGCCCCCTACGTTCCGTCTTTTGCACAAGTGTCTCAATAAAAAAAAAAATGGCAACATTAGCAACTAAGACACGCGTGAAATGGCCGCAGCACCATTAAGGGTCTGAGAGTCTGCCTTACCGGGAGGCAGACCCTTTATCCTCATTAGGACCAGCATCATCAACGGGAAGGAGTTAGGAGGCATAAGTAGCAATAAAACCGGAGCCCTGCTTTCAAGGAAATTGGCATTCTTCACAGAGCCGGGCAGGGCCCAGGTCGTTAGGAATAGTGGACTCGTCATTAAGCAAGCACAAGTCACTCAAACTGAAGATGGCCAGAGAACCTAGTGTTTTCCCAGAAGTCTCAGCAGTGGCTTCCCAGCAGGGGCCCAGAGAACACGCTGGACAAAATACACAGGCGTGTTGGGGTTTGCACTTCTGTCCCTGGGATGGGAGCCAAGAGGCAGAGATTTCATGCAGACATGTCCACTGTAACCTCTCAACAAGGAAAACCCACTTTATTTCATTTATTTATTGAATGGGCATTAATTAAGTGAAGTGCGATTTTATCTTACTCTGAAGGGTTTGCCAGCACTGATGGGTACCCGGAAGGATGGATGGGTGAGTGGATTAATAAATAAGTGAAAAAATAACTGATTGAATAAAGGAGTGAGTGAATAAATAAAGGGTTTGACAGACCAAGTCCTCTGGGATTTGGTGAATAATGTGATTATGCTTTTAACATGGCAGATAACCCTGCTAAACCTAAGGTGCTAACTAGTACATGAAGAACACTAAATCTATTGGAAAGCAGGAACACCAAATACGCCTACATGCAAGGTGTGAAGCTGGGAAAGGAGGGAGAAAAATGACAAAAGACTCGACTGAAGAAACCTGTGAGGGTAGAAAACAAACCTACCTGCCCACACCCGTATGTCCAGCACCAAGCACAGGTCCTAATGCACAATTAATACTTAACAAATTTTTTTTTGGGGGGATCAGTGGATTTTAAAAGAATTTAGATATATTTTATTAATTATGCTGTTACAGTTGTCCCATTTTTTCCCCTTTTCCCCCCTCTGCCCAGTAGCCCCCTTCCCACCAGCAATCCAGCTCTTAGTTCATGTTCATGCATTATAAACTCTTTAGCTTCTCCATTTCCTTTATTATTCTTAACATCCCCCTGTCTATTTTGTACCCACTAATTATGCTTCTTAATCCCTACATTTTCCCCCCATTCTCACGCTTCATCCTTCCAGCTGATAACCCTCCATATGGTTTCCATATGTATGTTTCTGATCCTGCTCTAGTTGTTTGCTTAGTTGTTGTTTTTTTTTTTAGATTCAGTTGTTGATAGCTGTGTTAGTTGCCATTTTACTATTCATAGTTTTGACTTTCTTCTTTTTCTTAAATAAATCCCTTTAAGATTTCATATAATAATGTCTTGGTGATGATGAACTCCTTTAGCTTTATCTTGTCTAGAAAGCACTTTATCTGCTCTTCCATTCTAAATGATGGCTTTGCTGGATAGAGTCATCTTGGTTGTAGGTCCTTGCTTTTCATCACTTTGAATACTTCTTGCCAGTCCCTTCTTGCCTATTTTTGTTTTTTTGTTTTTTGTTTTTTTTGAGAAATTGGCTCACAGTTTTATGGGAATGCCTTTGTAGGTAACTAATTCTCTTCTCTTGCTGTTTTAGGATTCTCTATTCATCTTTAACTTTAAGCATTTTAATTATGATGTGTCTTGGTGTGGTCTCCTTTGGGCCCAACTTGTTTGAGATGTTTTGTGCTTCCTGGACTTGTATGTCTATTTCCTTTGCCAATTTGAGAAGTTTTCTTTCGTTATTTTTAAAAAAGATTTTATTTATTATTTTTAGAGAGAGGGGTAGGGAGAGAGGCAGAGAGGGCAAGAGACATCTAGGTATGGTTGCCTTTCACCTGCCTCCAGCTACAGACCTGGCTGGAGACCTGGCTTGCAACCTGGTTATGTGCCCTGGCTGGGAATCGAACCAGTGACCTTTGGGTTCACAGGCTAGTGCCTTATCCACTGTGCCACCAGCCAGGGCCTCATTATTAAAAAAAAAAATATTTTATTTATTATTATTAGAGAGAAGGTAAGGGAGAGAGGCAGAGAGGGCGTAAGACATCTAGGTATGGTTGCCTTTCACCTGCCTCCAGCTGGGGACCTGGCTGGAGACCTGGCTTGCAACCTGGTTATGTGCCCTGGCTGGGAATCGAACCAGCGAGCTTTGGGTTCCCAGGCTGTCTCCATTCCACTGAGCCACCAGCCAGGGCTTGTTATTTTTTAAAGTTAGTTTTCAATTTCGTGCTCTTCCTCTTCTCCTTCTGGGATCCGTATGATTTGGATGTTGGCACTTTTGGAGATGTCTCAGAGTCTTCTTATTCTCTCCTCATTTTTTAACTTCTTGTTTCTTCAATCTGTATTGGCTGACTGTTTATTTCTTCCAATGTTCCAATTTATTAATTTGAACCCTTCCTTTCCTTCACTATTGGTCCCCTGTGGACTTTTCTTTTACTTGGTGTAGCCTTCATTTCTTCCCTTATGGGTTTGCCATACTCAGTGGATTCTCAGAGCATCCTTATCACCAGTGTTTTGAACTCTGCATCAGATAGGCTGGCTATCTCCATTTCACTTAGTTATCTTTCTAACATTTTGATCTGTTCTCTCATCTGGGCCATATTTCTTTGTCTCTTCAACTTGACAGTCTGCCTGTGTCTGTTTCTGTGTACTAGGAGGAGCTGCTTTGACTCCCTGTGTTGGTGCACCGTCTACATAGTACGGAGTAGAGCCTTAGCTATTCACGAGTGTGGGCGACCCAT
This sequence comes from Noctilio leporinus, assembly GCA_004026585.1. Taxonomy (NCBI): domain Eukaryota; kingdom Metazoa; phylum Chordata; class Mammalia; order Chiroptera; family Noctilionidae; genus Noctilio; species Noctilio leporinus. The sequence continues at coordinate 34,922 of PVIW01009222.1, forward strand.
TTCACAGCTTGTCGGGGCTGTATGTGGGGGAGGGGTCAGAGATGGAACACAGTGCTGGCTGGGCACTCGCCCTTTTTCCAGTCACTTCACCCACTGGTGGCCCTGTAGCTCCTGCCGTGGTGGTAGTTCCCAGGGTAAGTGGGCTTGCCTACATTCTAGGACCATGGCAGCCCTCCGAATGACTCTCCTGAGAGACGGGCAACCCCCACTGGTTTTCACAGCCAGAAGCTAGGCGGCTTTATTTCATTGGGCTGCATGGGCTGGCCTGGGGCTGGGATCCCTCCCAGGTGTCCCTCCCGGCTTTTAACCACCACATGTGAATGCGCAACCATCTGTTCCACCAGCCACCACTGCGGATTTGCTGCCACCACCTCACCTCCGCTGTACTGCGTCCTTTCCACCCCAGCTCCCCCTCCCACCTGTCTGGATGAAAATGTCTTCTTTAAATCTTTGGTTGTCAGACTACCATACAATTCGATTTTCTGGCAGTTCTGGTTAGCAAATTTCTGGCTAAGGTGGAGGCGTGGGTAAACACGTTTCACTCCCTTGCACAACCGTAAGAAGGATCTCAACAAATCTTAAACTGATATTGGTGAATGAATAAATAAGCAGGTGACTGCAGCAATTGTGCTAAGAGTTTAAATGTAGGACAATCACATGCAGAGCACATGCGAAGGCTCCATTTCCAGGAAGTCTGATGCTGTAAGTCTAGGGTAAGTCCAAGCCATTTATTTCTTCAAGAATTCTCCCCAGGTGACGCAGGGACAGGGGAGGCTCAATGAGAAATCCCAACTCATTTTGTATAAGAAATTTCTGGGTGGCCCCAAGGAGGCAGCAGACATGCCACATGTCATTCTGATATGGACAAGCTCAGTAGCTCAATCTTGAAATCACATCTTTGATTTCAGGACTTCACTTCTGAAATGGTACATTTGCCAGGCCATTGGTTGAGCCGGTAATTCTGTTAACTACAAGTTACATTTCCAAATATACTGTACGTTCAAAGATTTCTGTGCCCCGCCCTTTCCCAAGATATCAGTTAGTAAGTGGTTCTTAACCTTGGATCACCATTAGAGCCACCTGATTGAGGGGTGATAAGACCGGTAAGACTGAAATATAATGGTAAGGTAATCAGTTGTTCAGAATTATTATAAGTATCTCTGATCCTTAAACTAGGGTGGAAGTTGGGAGTGACCCAAAATCCTGGACTCCCAAAATGAACAAAACATGCATTGATGTCATCCTAACTACAAAGCCAGTAATCAGGATCTTGGGTCCTGTCTGTCACTCAGTTCCAGATGGGCCCAGAGGACTGCCAGAGCATGCCATGGTGGTGACAGGTGGACAAATTTGATACTCGGCAGGTACACTGCTGATGGCTGACAGTCTGGCTTAATCCAGAGTTCACTGATAGTTCTCAGAGGAATAGATGAAGTCTATGCACAAAGCCAGGCTATATTCGAAGAACATTGTTTCTTTCGGCCAAACCTTTGAAAAATATTGAACATTGCCAGTGTGTTTAAGATTTTACCCCTTGGCGAGTCACTGGAGGGTAGTTTGGGTGGGTTCCATGAAAGAATGAAACTTACGCTTTATGAACCAGCCCCCATGAGAAACCTGAACCTCGGGTAGGCTGCCCGGAGACTCCTGGGACAGCCAGGGTTACAATCTATGATCACTTGAATCCTCACATTCTGATCTCCCTGATCTGCAAGCTGAAAGCTTTCAGGCACCGAATCTGTTATAGGAAACTATAATGGAGGCACAAAAATTCACGATGGGGTGTGGGTGGGGGGCTGAGCATGGATCAGAGTGACCAGGGTTTAAATACTGCCTGTGCCAGTTGCCAGCTATACTGTCTTGGCTACATCATGTAAACCCTCTCGCACCACCAGTTTCCCCCACTGGAAAGGTTGGGGGGATGGGGAGGGAGAGGGAAGGAGGGAGGGAGAGAGAATATGTGTGTGTGTTAATTATGGACAAATAAGATAGCGTGTATAAAACATCCAGCTTATCAAGCACAAGTGCTATTTTTGTTGTCCTCTCCTCACGGTTCTCATCAGCTAGCCCTGGAAGAAACCCACAGCCTGACACGCTGCCGCAAAGCAATGGCACAGGAATTTTCATTTGCAAGGGGAACCGGATTTGAAGCCAGCCCAAGCCCTGCGACCAGCCTTTGTTCCCGTTCCCTCAGATGCCTTGAGAAAATTCCAATGGATGCTCTTTTGAAAAGAACTAAAATAGGAAGAAGTGAGTCCCCAGGGCTACCGCTCTGTGTCAGCGGTGGCGGGCAGGTCCGGTCCCGCCACAGAAAACCTTGTTCTCGGTGGGGCACTGCGGCAAGGGGCGCTCAGGACACCTTGTCATGCAGGTGCTAACCTGGCGCCCACGCTGCAGCTCCTCTCCCCGTGGTTTCTGCAGTGACTTTCAACTTTGTCAGCTACTTTCACTTGCAGCATCTAACTCCGGGCACAGCGAATGGGCTTGGCCGCTCCCCACTCGGGTTAGCACCCTGAGCATGTTAAACCCAACTCTCATTTTTCATGTTGCTTTCAGCGCCAGAGTCAACAGGTCTCGCTGAGCATCAGGAGACAGTTTGAACCTGCCCCTGCCTCTGGGGAGGGGATGGCACTGCGTAGCTGCAGAGAGAGCCCGAGGACCAGGGGCGTGGAAAACATTTGGAAGTTCAGGGCGGCTGCAGCCTTGGCAGTTCAGGGGTGGTGCTGGAGGATATGGTCAGGCGAATGTTGGAGAGGGACGTTCAAGGGCCTCTCTTGTTCCAGGGTTCTTCTCACTCTCAGAAGCCACAAGAAACTGGCACAGGAGGATGGACGTGGGAGTGCTGGCACAATCAGATTATTTATGAAATGCTACTCTCACTCTTGCTGGCGTTATGAAGGGTGGAGAGATGATTACGTAGATACAAGTAAATAAAATAGCAGTTAAACGGTTTTGAAGTAGTGTTAGAAGTAATCCAGATTTAAAAATTATATGTATATAATTATATACAATATATTTATACTATAAATGTAATATAATATATTATATATATTAATATATAATATAATATAATACATTAATATATAATGTATAAACTATGATTATAAATGATTATATAAATATATAATTACAATTATACATGTATATACTATTTGACAAATACTGTGTATACATTTTTTCCTTACGTGAACATCGTAACTACTGCCTAACCATGCATAGATGCCTGTGTGTGCACACAGCTTAAACAGAGAAATCAGTGCAGATGGGGAATGGTCATTAAACTGAAGAGGTAAGTCTAAGGAAAAATCGATTGGCTGTGGGTAGAAGGGAAAAGAGCAGGTTTTTCATTTATTGGCTTAGTATGTGGGAGTGGGTGAAGAAATGATCATAAAGGAAGCTTTAAACAAAACAAGTGCCTTTCCCTGCCACAACTTCGTTTGGCCGTTTGTAAGGTTAGCGGATTGGAAGGCAGGACTTTATTGGGATAGCAGGAGAGTATGCAATCTCTGTTGCGACCATGGACAGTGCCCGAGGTGGCCGTCTGGACAGCAAGCAGCAACTACATTTTTGGAAGGAAGTTGGTGACTTCAATTTTCAGCATGAAGCTCTACATGCAAATATTTAACAACTAGACTTACTGCTTCAGGGCTTGTTGCATCTTTGAAAACTAGGCTAAGAACATTTCATATTTCCATGACTTGGAAGGATAAATGTGGCTCCTTAGTGTGTCTAGGCTATTTAAATGAAATTCAACCAAAGACACTGTTTCTCAAGATGTTGAGTTTTCTGCAACATTCATCCATGAATTGGTTCTATGTCCTTATTTAATTTATGTAAGTTGTCTCAGCCTTCACTTCCTTCACTCTAGAGAGGGTTATTAGTACTAGTCACATCAGACTTTAGTGAGGAGACAATGAGAAAGTGAGAAAAAATGACCATCATACCATTCAATAGAGAGAGAGGCTCACTTGAAGTTACATATTTCATTCTTCTGTTTAGATGTGGCCTCATATCATGAAATATACGATAGTTTGGAGTCAAAAAGGCCTGGAGCCTCTCTTATTAACTTGAGTAATTTAAGTTTCCTGAGTCTCTACGTATTTTCTCATCTGTAAAATGGAGCTAATGGTAACTCTCTCATATGGTTGGTGAAGTACATGCAGGCAATAGTCTGTTTGCATTTACCCTTGTTCAACACAGTAAATGGCATCAGTTGTAATGAATGACTTTCACCAAGAAGCTGAGCATGGTAACAGCCAATCTGGGGCAGGGGGTTGGAGGAGAGAGAGAAGGAGGGGAAGGAAATAAATATTCTCTTTTTAACCAAGTTAAATAGTGATGAATATGTGTGTATGGGTGATAAATATGTAGGAAAGATGAAAGCCTAAGCTCTAAATCATTGGGAAAGAAACTAAATTTAAATATTTTCCTTACATTATATAATAAGGTTACAGCAATTCAATTAACAGCAAATAATTTATTGCTGCATTGACCAAATAATACATGGCAGACACAGTACTAGGTTTTGAAAGAAATAGGAAAAGAAAGAAGAAAATATAAGCTCTTGCCTGCTTCCCACAAAAAGTAACCCACAAGCAAATAAGAGCAAGGAGTTAAATCAGAAGTCCAAGTGAGGGTGAGCACATGTGTGGAGATGCCCAGAAGCGATTTCTTGGGTTTATTTTCCTTATGTGACCAATGCTTGCCTTTGCAAGGAGTTAATTCCTCAGTTGAAATAGCCCAATAATCTTGACTGTCTAAAAGAGCTAAATCACAGACGTTGATAGAAGATGGGGTTCTTCTAGAAAGGCTTGCACGGAGACCCAAAAAGACCCTGACCATCTTTAAAACACGGGCCTCCATCGAAAAAGCAAAATGCATTTTCCATTTCTAACACAAACTTTAATATTTTTCATCTGGAGTTATTTCTACACTGTCAGCAGAAAAAAATCTTCACATGTGGCTATGTATTTATGAGTGAGTTTTATCTCTAAACAGATTTGTAACTAAAAACAGAAATATCTTTTTATGGGAGACAGCTGGTTGGGAGAGTAAGGATACACATGAGGGGCAAGGAGACTCACATTAACAAACATTCCTAGACATAGAATGTCTGTGAGTATTTAGGAATCTTTTAACTTCTGACCTAAAAAATATCCAACCCCCAACAGTCTTCCAGGATAGATTTCAGCCTATTTGGCATTTAAAAGAGAGAGGGGAAAAATATCTTGGAAAGCCTAGTTACAGAGCTATAACTCTTCAAAATCTTAAGGAATTATAGATAACCTATAAATACTACATGGGAACATAAAATTCCTAAATATGCATTTCCACTTACGGCATTTAGAAAAAAAATAAATAACTAGTCAAACCAGGCCAATTTGGGGCTTACTTTCTCTCTCTTGACATACAAAAAAGATGCATTTCTGAAATTTTGGATTTGATCTTCCAATTTCAAGCATCTGCCACATGTTTGTGCTGGGAATATGCTGTCATTGCAATGGAACTATTCTTGGGTTTAGTTTCCAAAGGGCACTGGCAAACGTGAATTTTCCAAGCTTTTTATTCAGGCTGGGTGAAACCTTTTGCATTTGGTAAACCAATCTCCAAACTGGATTTAGGACACCAATGATTAAGTCATACCCAGTTTTTTTTTTTCTTTTTTCCTAGTCTAGGAATGGATTTTAAAATACATGGTCTGAGCCCTGCCTGGTGGCACAATGGATAAGGCGCTGGCCTGTGAATCCAAAGATCGCTGGTTTGACTACCAGCCAGGGCACATAACCTGGTTGCAAGCCATGTCTCCAGCCAGGTCTGTAGCTGGAGGCAGGTGAAAGGCAACCATATATTGTTATCTCCCTCCCTCTCTGCCTCTCTCTCTTCTCCTTTCTCTAAAATAATAATAATAAATTAAAAAGTCATAATAAAAGAAGATTAAAAAATAAATAAAATACATTGTCTGAACTCAGGCTGGTTTCCTCGGAGGCTGTGCCTCCTGTCAGGGAACACGGGTGGGAGAGGGTTGAGCCCAACCACTTTCATGTTGTAAGTAAGCGCCATGCTCCAACCCAAGAGTCACATGTGTTTTAAGCTGACTTAATTTGGGGACTCATCTGAATCAGACAAAGGCATAGAACTGTCTATAGCCAATGATTTTAACAGTAAAACCAAAGTTGCACCCATTGGGGTTGGCAGATGGCAGGAGAAATTGATCCATTGTCCATTTCCCACACCTCCCCCGGTTTAGTTGGGCATTTCTCATAATTCCATGATTAAAAAATAACTTACACATCTTAACTTGAAAAGCGAATGCCTGTCTCTCTCAAATTCAGAAGCCCAACATTAACTGCCGCAAGTAAAAAGTTATATAAAAATAAATTCAATAAAACTAAAACAAACAAAACTTGGCTAGCTCTTACTGCTCCCTGAAGACTCAGCCTGCTGTCTGCTCTTTTATGGTAGTCACTGCATCAAGTGGGATGGGCACGTTTGAACAGATATTAAAGACAGACATACTGCCAAAGAAGTCACTGAATGAACTAGGTGATTGTGGGACAAGTTATATTTTTCCACCATATAATATTTATTGTCATGTGTTCACCATATTATGAACAATCATCCTCAATGCCCCCTGCAGCTTTTATTTTATGCTTTGGGAAGTCCTCCTCCACTGGACAGCTGCTACTACTATATAGAGCCCATTATTATGTGATAAGGCACTTTTTCAGAGCTTATCAATCGTTAGCACCTGGGAGTGAAGTTTAGATTCTTTCTTATCTCCTTCCTGCCCGTCAACCCTGCCTACCTCATCTTCTTCCTTCTAGAATCTGGACGCAGGGTGAAGTCTTCCTCTGCTCTTGTTGATCTCCACCCTTTTCCATTCATTGCTTCTACATCCTAGAAAATTCTCTGCCTCAAAGAACCTTTAGAGGACAAGGTGATCATAGGGATTAAATGTGCTACACTTTGAGGAATCTATTAATTAGAGCTACTTTTGCAAAAATATAAAAATATGAGTTTGAGAGGGATTATTTTAGCAGTTTGACAAAAAACACAAAAGCAGAAGTGATGACAATATCCACCAATACAAGTTCAGCTAAACGACCATGATTCTTCCACAAAATATAGTTTTTTGAAGTGATTACAAATAATGGAGTCGCCTATATATGATATTTACATGGGAAGATAACCACCTTATCTCTATACTTTATTAAGTGCCTCCTTGCTATTTACCTAATGTTCATTGAGTCTTCACAAAATCATGAAGGAGTATCAGTACTGCCCCATGTTACAGATAAAGGACTTAGGACAAAGGAAGGTGAAGTGATTTGTCAAAATGTAACCTTAAACTTTAAAAAATTTATATATTTTATTTCATTTCTCTTTTTTTTTTTTACTGAATTCATTGGGGTGATATTGGTTGATAAAAATTATATAGGTTTCAGATGTACAATTCTGTAATGCATCATCTGTATATTGTATTATGTTTCACCACCTCTTTTTATCACCATTTATTCCCTTTTACTTTCTTCTACCTTTCCCGCTCACCTTTTCCTCTGGTAATTGTCATACTATTGTCTGTTTCTATGATTTTTTTCTTTGCTTAATCACTTCACTTTTTTACAGCCCCCAACCCCCTTCCCTGTCAGCCTGTTCTCTGTATCTATGAGCCTGTTTCTATTTTGTTGGTTTATTTTGTTCATTAGATTTCACATATAAATAAAGTCACATGGTACTTGTTTTTCTCTGGCTGGCTTATTTCACTTAGCATAATGCTCTCTAGGTCCATCCACACTGTCAAAAAGATAAGATTTCCTTCTTTTTTTTTCACAGCCCCAAAGTATTCCACGGTGTAAATGTACCACAGCTTTTTTATGCACTCATCTACTGATGGGCACTTGGGCTGCTTCCAAGTCTTGGCTATTGTAAATATTCTGCAATGAGCATAGGGGTACGTATATTCTTTCTGATTAGTGTTTCAGGTTTCTTCAGCTATATTCCCAAAAGTAGACAACCCACTGAATGGGAAAACATATTTGCCAATGATATATCTATCTGATAAGGAGTTAATATCCAGAATTTATAAAGAGCTTATAAAACTCAACACCAAAAAAATCCAATTAAAAAAGGGCGAAGGACCTAAATAGACCCTTCTCCAAACAGGACATACAGATAGTCAATAGACATATGAAAAGATGTTCAACATGACTAATCATTAGAGAAATGCAAATTAAAACCACAATGAGATACCACCTCCACCTGCCAGAATGGCTACCATCCACAGATCAACAAACAACAAATGCTGGCAGGGGTATGGAGAAGAGGGGATTCCACTTCTGGGAATTTAACCTGAAGCATTTCACTGCCTTAGACTGTGTCGTAAGCCTTGAAGACTGCACCTCGAACTGCAAACTTGATTTATCTTGGAAGGAAGTGGCAGGTTCACAAGGGTTAGCTCTGCTTTCCCAACAGAGAATGCAGGGCCTGTTCTCACCACCTAGCTGGCTGATGCCAGGATGCCCCATTTACAGGGTGGAGATATGAGAGGGGCCCTTCTATGAATGCTCGGGGTCCGGTACCAGGCTCACCACGTTACTGCATGAACCCCAATGTCCAGGGTAAAAATCTGACCTCAGCCCTGCAGGACTGACTTCCCACAGCTGTATCTGCAGATCCCACCTGGGCCCACCAGCTTCCAGTCTGGGCTCCTCACCACTTCCCACCTCCTTGACCTTCTCGGTCTAGCAGTTGCTGTACCCAGAGTCCCTCGCTCTGTTTCGTTTTTACCTCTTCTAAGATTTGGGATTCTTCTGAAGGCTTCCTGAATATCAGAGCTCCTTTTTGCGGTGGGGACCTTTTTATTTCCAGGGTAACACTGAGTGTGCAACGCCTCAAGATAGGACTGAGGGTGAGGTTGGATTTTTCACCTTTGGGCCCCGCCTGTCTCTTCAAAGCACAGAGACACGTTCTGGGGAGCTGCTGGCGAAATCACGGAGGCAGGGGCTGGGTTATCTGTAAGTACATCATGACGACCTGGCAAAGCTCTTTGATAACTTTCCTTGAAAATAAAAGCCTTGGGCGGTAACGGCAAGTACTGTGAAGCACCACCTTCCTACTGACAACAACGTGGTCATGATTACAGTTGTTATTATTCCACAGAGGCTTACACGCACACTTTAAATGCAAGTATTTTTACCTGGTTTCCTGCCAGACACCAGGTGTCCCTTTCTCTGTCCTGGTTAATGAACACCAATTGGAAGCACGCCTGCCCCTCTGTGAACGTGCACTGCACAAGATGGCAAAGATGACTGAACGTCAGGGGTTTGAACCCTGGCAGTGGAACGAGCCTTCCTGCTGGGTCTGATGACATGGGGCCAGCATCGCTATGTCCTTCATATTCAGATCCCCTTGTCTTCTCAGGAAAACACCAGGGTAGAACATTTCCCATTTCAGAGAGTGCGGTGTTACGATACTGTGTGATCTGGCCCAATCCCGGGGAAGAGGCAGACCGTGATTCATGCGCACAGCCCTCCTGACCTAACACCCCAACAGACGGACTAATTCCAGCTTCCCGGGCCGAACCACAGAGTTCTTTGGTGACCTCCCATCTTTGGAAAGAGTTCCTTTAACAAATTTGGACGCTCAGAAAATTCCTGGGTTGTGGCCACCATGAAGGGGTGGGGAGGGGCCTCCGGGTGGGAGGTGGCCTTCCTCCTTCCTAATGACAGCCCTGCATTTTGGATGCCCCCAACCCCACCACTGCGCTGCATCAGCACACAGCTGTGGGATGTCCTCCAGAGATGCTTATTTTCACTGACCCTTCCTCTCCCACGCTTCAGTTTTATTATCATTATTTTTTATGGGCTGAAGTGTGAACAATCACCATCCACATGAAATCTTCCAGCTGCTTCTGGAGTTCGCTGGAGACCAAGGTTGGAAGGCCAGAGTCTCCCCTGCACTGCTGGAGGTGCACTCTGAGGGGAGGGCTGAGTGAGCAGAGGGAAACCCAAGCCAAGGATGTCTCTGGGTCCTCGGTGGCTGAGAAACGACCAACAGATGTGCAAAGTCCTTGCATCTCCAGGCCTGTTGATTTCCCTACTGGTTCTCGGTGGCTTCTCCCTTAAGGGAGATCCATTCAGACAGGAAAGGCAGGAGCTGAGACCCGAAGATGGAGGGCTCTGATCTCTCGAAGCAGAGAGGGCTTGGGGGATAATTTTATTTTATTTTATTTTATTTTATGTTATTTATTTTTTAAACATTCATTTTGTAAATATTTTATTCATTATTTTTAGAGAGTGGAAGGGAGAAAGAGAAGGAGAGAGACATCAATGTATGGTTACCTTTCACCTGCCTCCAGCTGGGGACCTGGCTGGACACCTGGCTTGTAACCTGGGTATGTGCCCTGACAGGGAAGTGAACTAGCGACCCTTGGGTTCACAGGCTGGTGCTCAATCAACTGAGCCACACCAGCCAGGGCTGGGGGCAGAATTTTAGAAGAGAAGGAACACTGAACAGACCCTGAGGTGACACCCAAAGCTCTAGATCCTTGAGCAGCAACCTTGCCTAACACTTCCCTTCTCTCTGTAACATTCCCTCAAGATGCTTCTCCTTTATTGCAGAGTCTGGACCATGTGGGTCTGCCGGTAACTTGTGTGCCTGCTTCTCACTGGGTTGGAGATGAGACCTGAATGTGATCTTCCAGGTGGGGTCACGCCTCCCTTTGACTCTGGCTTCAATGTCAGAAGTATGGCTTCTTCTCCTCACCATGGACAAATCAATTAATGCCCTGGGTTCTCTGTCTCCTGGTTTATGCTGGTTTGGGGGCCTCAGGATTGTAGTTGAGCCCATCTGCCAGCACCCTCATCCTCAGCTCTGTTTCCTTAATGACCCTAATGACCCTGCTTCAGTTACACATGTCCCCTTTTAATTGCTTATTCTACTGCAATTCTCCCATTCAAAATAAAATAAACACAGAAAAACATGGCCCTGAAGAATCAACAGAGTAAAAATATCAATTCTCCTCACATTTATCTATAGGTTTCATGCAATTCCTATCAAAATCTCAGCAAGATTCTTTTTTTTTTTTTTTTTGCAGACATAGACTAACTTATTCTAAAATTTACATGGAAAGACAAAGTACTAAGAACAGGTAAACTCATTTTGAAATAGAAGGATAAAGGAGTCACTTCATCTGATTTAGGGGTTATGGTGTCGTCGTTAGTCATAGAGATAGCACGGTACATGTTATCAGAGAGAAGTAGAGATACAGATACCCCAGATATAGGCTCATGTAAATATACCCAACTGATGGCCTTTTCAAAAGATGCTACTGAAATAGGCTAAAGAAACAAATATGCACACACATACACAAAACCCCGTATTGACCTAACACTCACAACTTGTACAAAAATTAACTAAAGACATAGCACAATCTTTAATGAGAAGTTTTTCTACAAACTATGAAGCTCGTAGAAAACCAGAATAAAATCATCAGGATTTAAGGCTACATTTAAAAAAAAAAAAAATGTTTAGACTTGACACTAAAAGCACGAACCATAAAAGGAAAAGACATTAAATGGGACCTCATCCGATTTTACTCCGTGTAAGACCAGCTGCAAGCTGGGAGAAAACATTTGCAAATCACGTATCTGGCAAAGGGTTAATTTCTGGAGTATAAGGACAACTCTTGAAACTCAAGAGGGGGAAAAAAAGCTAACAAAACAGTTCAATTAGAAAATGGACAGAAATCATGAAGAGCTATTTCACCAGAGAGAGCATATTGATGCCGAGTAAGTACATAAAAAGATACTCAATGTCATTAGCTATTAGGAAAATGTAAATTAAAACCACAATGAGATATCATTACAACCTTTCAAAATGACTAAAATTACAAAGTAGAAAAAATAGCAAATTCTGGCAACATTAAAGAGCAGCTGCATCACTCAGACACTGCTGGTGAGGAAGTAAGAAACAGTACCCCCCCTCTGAAGACAGCTTGGTGATTTCTTGTAGAACGAAATATGCAACTATTATATAACTCAGCAATCATACTTGGACACATAGCCAAGAGAAATGTGCACTTACGTTCACACACAAACCTGCATGTGAGTGATCATGGCAGCTTTTGTTCACAATAGGCGAAACTTAAACACAACCCTAAAGGTCTTCCACAGCAAATGGTGGTACAGCTATACTGTTAAATACTATGTAGCAATAAAAAGGACAAACTATTAATACACATAAAAAGTTGGATGGATCTTAGGGGAATTATATTGAGTGAAAAAAAGCTAATCTCAAGTATTGTACAATTCCATTTATATAACATTCTTGGAGTAACAAAAGTATAATGATGGAGAAGAAGATTAGAGTTGACAGGCCTTAGGATCAGGGTGTGAGGACTGCTGGATGTTGCTATAAAGGGATAATGTGAAAAAGCCTTATGATAATGGAACAATTCTGTCCCTTTAATTATATGCTGGTGGTGGTTACACAAAATCTACACGTATGACAAAACTGCATATAACTATATGCACACACAAAGGAGCACGCATGTATAACTGATGAAACCTGAATAAGCCCTTGGGAAGTGTACCAATGACAATTTCTTGACACTGGCATTATACATAAGTTATAAAAGATGTTACCACTAGGGGCAACTGGGCAAAGGCTCTATCAGACATTCTAATCTATTATAACAACCTATGAGTCCATAATTATTTCCAAGTAAAAAGTAAAATATAAAAATCCCCTTGAGCATAGTCTCTCTACAAATGACTTCCACTGTTTTCTCTCCCATGAAAAAGGACTTCCATTTGCCTTCCAGGCTTCTATCTCCCTTTAATTCTATCACAATCTCTTTCTCTCCTACCAGTTCATTCTAATTATTTTCCTTGAGGTTTCTGGCAACGCTTTGGTCTTCTCCATCTTCCCTGGATTTGATCATGTGGTGACTATTCACCAAAGTCTGTCTGGGAGAACACTAATTAGATTAAAGCTATTTGAGCAGGGAAGTGGGTAGCTGAACCTGAGAGTCAAATACATTTCTAAAGTGTTGAGTGAAATAACTTCCTTCACAGCTAAGTGTTTGAGAGCCCTATATAAGGTGACTAATTCCAAGTCTGTAAGAATCTGTCATAATTTAAAGAAATCCCCTAAGTATCTTTCCATGTAAACTTTCTTTCAGGGAGCTAATTCCTGGGACCGGTGTTCCCTAAGAGAGCACTTCTGGAAGTTGTGCTGTGTATTAGCCCCTACACCTCTCCACCCATACGCTCGTACACATCATTCTTTTCTCATATTCTTTCTCTGACTGCTGCGTCTTTTCGTGATTCATGTTATGTGTTCTATTAACGTCTCCCTAAAGACTCATTGCATTTCTTAATTGCAACCTCCCATCCTGCTTCCAAAACTGTAGTCCTGTTGTTTCATGAGATTCCGTATTCAGGATGCAGAATCCTTTTTATTCTGCTTGCCCACTCTTGATGCCAATTTTCCTGGTTCCATCTCTCTCTATGGGGCATCTTCTAAATTTGTCTCAGTCAGATGTTGTCTCTCTAATTGGTATGTTTCCAATTAACAACAGGGCTTTTCCACTGGGTGCTGTGAAAGCCACTCCAAACCAACTTTGCCGAAGATGAACTGAAATTCCCAAAGCCTGGTTGTCATGGGCTGCAAGTTTGTGACCCTCGCAGGTTCAGATATTGAAGCCCGAGCCTCCCATGAAGTGGTATCTGGAGAGGGTGGGGCTTTGTGATGTAATTGAGTTTAGACACTGGTCATGAGGGTGGGACTCCCTTGCTGGGATCAGTGTCCTTATGAGAAGAGGGCAGTGACAAGATCTGTCACTCTCTGGCATGTGAGGACACAGCAAGAAAGCAGCCAAGAAATGAATCTGTTGGAATCTTGTTCCTGTACTCCCCAATCTTAAGAACTATGAGGTATGAATGCCTGCTATTTAAGACTGCTATGGTATTTTGTTACAGAAGCCTGAGCTGACAAAAGACACTGGCCTTTGTCTCAGCTTCCTCATTTCAGGAAAAGTCACCACTGTCACCAGCCCATTCATCTGAGGTACCTAGAGGTGGCTCTATGCCCCTCCAACCCCTCTTCCAAAGTCACAGCATTAGAATCAGCATTCACAGAATATCAGTACCTTCCATATGAATAGGTGATATAGACCCATTCCCTTGAGGAACATGAGTTAGATGTTAAATTCACACCAAACAAAAGTAATGGACATACGTCATAAACTCATCTGCCAGATATCAAAATCTGGAGTCTTTTTACTTAATCATTCAACCTACTTTAAATTCAATCTTTTGACCACCTGTAATATTCACGCTCCTTTTTCCATTTTCTTTGCGTTCCCTCATATTCTTTCCTAAATACTCACAAAGGTCTCCTTAGCTGCCTTTTCACGTCCAATATTTCTCTTCTCTATTTAATATTTCACACCTCCACCAGATTTTCATGGTCTCCAGAAACATTGATTGGTTCCTACTGGATACTGAATTAAGTTTACCATTTTTAACCTGGAATTTCAAATTATTTATGATACGTCCCACCCTCTCTCTCCAGCTGCACATATAAAATTGTACTATTTCTATTTGAAAAAAAAAATCAACCCTCCCCTTTCTAATTATTTATATCCAGCCTTTAATTTTGCACTTAGTTACGGGTGTCCAGCCTCTGGATTGGAAGTTTTGAATCCCAATCCCAGAACAGTCTCTATCTTTCTCAATACCTTTCAACAAATTCTATAAAAACCTAAAGACCTGTTCATAACATATGTGGGCAGGGAAACACATGGGAAAGAGTCTGACAGCAAGAAGAGATTGAAATAAATTAAAGTTATTGCCTGAATCCGTATCTAGAAAGAGCTGGAAAAGGATGAGTGGAAAGTTGGCTGTATTGATACTAGCACACATGAATAGGTAGATCGCGGTGTGTGTTAAAGAATAAGCCTTAAATATATGTGAAAAATTTAGCTAAGTTCCTACATCACCCGGCCTGAGATATGGAAGAGGGAGAACTGCCTTTGCTGGTCTCCTACTGACAAAGGTATGATGACCCTAGTGTTATCCAAGCTCTAATTCTAAGAGTAACTATTGCCCACGTACTCCTCCTGACACAAAGGATACATGGAAAAACCATAAAACCCATGGCAGGATATATTGAACTCCCTCATCTGTGGATTCCCTATGGACTCTAGTTTCCTCATCTGTACACTGAGGACTTTAGATAAAGTGTTGTGGTAGGATCGCTCTGGTGTTAACACTCTCTGGGCTTCTGCTGTGGGTCAGCTGTGACCAAAGCCTTTTGCTATTGTGGTTTTCACAGGGACATGCTTCATGGTTCTCTAAGGACACAATAGCAAAAGGCCGGTTGAGCTTCCTTGGGTCAAGCCGCCCATCTGTCTTTGTTTCTATTGCAGAGTTAGCTCCCTACGATGGAGGTGAATGTCGCAGACACTTTATGATGGGTACTCTTGGGATCAAAACCCATGGGAGGATAAAGAAGGTAGCAGAAGTGGATGGATGGAGACGTCAAGTGCCATGCAGTCTCCACAGAGGATTCCAATGACTTCGTAAGGAGCTCCGAGACTTAGACGGCCTTTTAGAGTTGTCCCAATGTGGGATGGAAAGATGAGCCTTTTAACCTTGTCAGCCAGGCACCGAATAAGGTTGCTTTAGGTGAGCAATGCACAGCTCCAGCCACCACACTTCTCGAAGAGGATGGATTGCCGAGGGCTAACTAGCAGCGACACTTCCAGTAGCTGGACAACAAATGGAGGTCAGGTAGCCCACCCTAATGAAGGATACTGTTCTCAGGTAAAGCCCGGGGTCTGGAAATCTAAAGCTCAGCAAAGCAGCAGGAAGGCTTTGTGCTGGCTTAGAGAGTGGCTGGACTTCTCCTGTCTTTCTCACTATGTGGAGGATAATCTGGCACTTAGTGATGTCCATTTACAAATTCCTCCATATGCTAATTGTCATTGACATTTGTAGAGTTGTTTACTGGCTGGCCTGTAACCTATTTCTCTCAATCTTATTGCCTGGTTAATTTTATTCTCCAATTCTCTCAATTCACCTTCTGGCCCGAACACAGCATTTTCACTCCTGTCTAAATTAGGGATCCTGTGTTCTTTTGAATAGAACGCCTGAAATAGGCTGACTCACATCAGGTTGACTTGGTGGGAAAACAATTTGAAAAAATAAATGAGGACAATGGATGAATTTATGAACAAGTGGATGGGCATATAAACTGTATATGATGGAAGACAGAACCCTTTGTCCAGTTATCTTGAATTCTTCTTTCTGTTCCTTCTCTTGCAATATCTAGGAGAAATCCTGAGGTTTAAACTGTACCTTTGGTTGGAAAGCAGGAAAGAAAGTAAAGTGAAGCACACCAGTGCAAAGGCAGTCAATCTTGCTGAGCATAAACGCACTGTGCTCAGGTGCATCTGTTTTGGTGCCTATGTCGCTCTCACCATTTGCAATTTCTTAGCCTCCACTCTGGCTTCATCAGATCCTATCCATCCCTCTTGATCCAAAAGAATCCCCCTATGTTACTCTGTCTTCAACCATCTACGTTGTTCTGAACCAATTTAATGCTCACTGATTGAATAACAGAATTCAAGGTGAGACAAATTCATTGTCCACATATTTTGTGTGGAAAGTGTGTTATAACTTCAAGATAAAAGAAAATGGCCAAAACTTGGTTCTTCTCCCATTCATTTTTCTCTTTAAGATAAATGGCAGTACAACATGGTAGTCATTAACACCGAAGATACAAGATGTATTGAGAGCAGAAGATATAATGCTCACTACATTTTCAAAATAAATGAATAAATAATTAAATAGAGGTTTGCATTTTAGCAAACCATTCCGAATGGATGGGTCAAGTTATGATGCAAGAAGACCAGGTAAGAGGGTGTTGCCTAAAATGAAATCCTGAATTAGGGTAGTGGCAGGGGAGTGAGAGTTACCTGGATAGTCAAGAAACGAGTGCCCTACTTAGGGACATGCACACAGCCCCTCTCAGGAATCTGTCATCACAACATGTTGGGTCAATGAATGAATGATGACAGGTCTGCACCCTGTCACATCCAAAGTAATAAATCCACAAATTGAAGCAGAATTTATTTTGTTTCTTACTATTTTAAGTCTTCCTCTTGAACCTTCATTTTTCTTCTTTTCCCCCAATTGCTAGAAAATGCATTTATACTTCTGTTTAAGTAATGAAGCATTTTACATAGTGATATTTTCACATTTAGAATAATCGCTAAATTGTTTTCCTCAAATATATTTATATTAAGGCATTTTTAGCCTGCAAATTTTTATCCTGCCAGATAGCAACATATATTAAAGTTTAATTTGAGTAGTTTACCAATGACATAAGAGAGACTGAAATCTGAAGTGTCCATTATTTTTGGTTCAGGAAAGGCCAACTGAGGAAGGAAAGACTTTCTGTTAAGCTCAGTGCTACAGCATTTAAGCATCTCATCTATTGCTGATTTTATATGTGTAATTTTGAATCTTGCATTTAGAAAATTATGTCTCTTACCCATCCCCCCAACCACACATGCATGTTCTCACTAGGTTAAAGATACAAAAGGCAACTGATTTTGTCCCCTAAACACTGTATTTTTTCATTCTGTGTGCTTTTGTTTATGGTTTCTTCAGTGATAGCTGTTTTCTGTCATACTTCTGTCACTGTAACTTAACTCCCGGATTCCCATTGTAAGAATTAGCCACTGGCTTCTCTGTCTGGCATACATTATAGGGATACATGTTATTATTAATGGCACAGAATGTGTTTAATAAACATCTAAGTATGCAGAAGCCACAGAAGAAAATAAAAGACCAGCAACGAAATGCATATGCAAAATCTCAATAAAGGTACACTTCAGATTTTTTTAATATAATTTTTACACGATAAGCATTGTAAATAAATCTTAAACTCTGGTTAGGAGTGCATACTGAAGTAGTTAGGGGAATTGTCTAGGTGCCTACCATTTACTTGGAAATGTGTAGCAAACAAATTGATTGGTGATGGGTAGAGTGATGAATGGATAGACTTGTGTGATATGCAAAAAAAGTAAAATGGTAGAAATGAGTTGGTAGGTACGTGGGTGCTGACTATAAAACTCTTTCAACTTTGCTGCACACTTGAAATTTTTTATAAGAAAATGTTAGGGAGAAAAATGATAATGCAGAAGGGGAAGGTTAACCAAAGAAGGTATAAATGCAAACAAAGTAATCAGTAGAATCCCTCCTGACTCTGATAATCAGCATTAACTCAATTTTTTCCTTTAACTTACTTTTAAGTATCTAGTATGGTTAACATAACAATGTTTTGCCACAAAGAGGACAGAAAAGAACCTTTGTCAAATATTTCCATGCGAGAAAGGAACCAGTAATAGTCAGCCAGGTGGTCTCTCTCTCTTTATGTACACTTCTCCAAATATTTATGCATCAAGCTGAGATAATACCACAACTCGTAAATTGAGAGACTGATAGTTTATGTGTTTTTTTTTTTTTTTTTTGAGGAATGGGCAGGAACATTTTATGGAAACAACCAACCTAAGATTTGTGGTAGGGTTATAGGGAGCTCTGGCCTGAAGCCATGACATCATTCAACTACAGTCTTTTATTTATTTGGATTTCAAGGAAATAAATTAAGGACACTTTTTAGAAGTGAGAGTGAAGCTTTGGAGGTCACATATA